>JAODAL010057857.1:0-22425 GCA_025379985.1 Phyllomedusa bahiana | reverse complement strand
AGGTGCAAATTTTGTTGGTGATCACAGATATTATCTATAGCACGTCTATACTGTGCAAGTTTTGATGGTTCCCTTATTGAAGTATGTATCTAGATAAACTTGATAAACTTAAATAACGCACAATGAAAGTTATCTAAATTTTTTCAATGCTTTTAAATTGCTTTTGTTGTTATCTAACAACAGATAAAATGGTGCACTATAATACCACTGTTAAGTTAAACTTTACTACATCCATACATCCAGGTTGCTCAAAAAACAGAAAGAAAACAGAGGGCTAAATACCTTATTAAAAGTAATATTTTATTGAAAATAAAATTAGGAACAATATCAAACAAATATGAAAAAATCTGAAAAAAACAATGTCAACAAAAAACAGGTGCAATCACATGTGGATAAGGTATACAAAAGTTGGGCTCCCTCCAATTTAAAAAGGCATTACACATAGATCAAGCATTTTAAATTCAACAAAGTATACAAAAGCCATCAAAAAAGGAGGGAAGAACTACCTAATCAAAAAACACATATTAATATATTCTAACCCATAGTAGAACATGCTTCACAGAGGTGACACCAAACGCCCCACAAATGCTTCCTCAGGGGGTGTGTCTAGAAGTTACCTTCGAACCTTATTTATATCTATCTGCCAAAAAATCACCTGACATAATGTCACCAATGAGGAACCATATCTCATGTGGCCAATCAGAAGACATATATCACATACATAAACATCCCTGTTTCCAATCCCAAACAACACAAATCCATATATGCACAGTCCACAATGAATTGTAGGAAACATGCCAGGACACAAATACATATATTAATAACATTTAATAACAGCGCTGATCAATGCATATCCTTACATGGGTACATAAAGCATAATAATGCCGATCGATGCTCCACTTTTGTCCAACAAGCGCGATTGCGCATGCCCGGACAACTACATATCCGGACATGCGCATCACGCCCAGAGACAATCAAAGAGATGCCCCATTTTCACCTAGTAAACGCGATCACGCATGTCCGGACACCGAAACATCCAGACACGCGCACCGCGTCTTAGGGCAAAACTAAACCACAATAAATCCAATACCACCAACGTATGTGCACCACCAGGTGAGCACTAAATACATATATAGAAAGTGAAAAAGGGTAAATGATATAAAGTGAATGCAAGTGCATAGGTTGTTGTTGCCAGCAACTACCTTAGGCTGGGCTTACACATAGTGGCAGTTGCATGTGGACAGAACCAAACGAACACACAGCCATGAATTGCCAGTTTGCCAGTGAAATAGTGAGATTTCTAGCAAATTCATGCAGCTTTTGACTTCTTCATATAAATGTGCATGCAGATAGCTGCTACAGATGTACTGTAGCATAGTTTAACTGTGTGTTGGCTGATCTTATTTTAAAACAAAAGCCATTAAAAGCATTAAAAGGTTTTAAAATTTTTATGCGGGTGATTGAGATGGGCGAAAATTGTTTCCCTAACGAAGGGGAATTTTCGTTTAGAAATTTTTTCGGGAAAAATTTTGGTTTTGGGGAACGAAGCCCAAAATTTTGGGGGAAATTCTTTTGAACAAAAGGGTTGTTTTTGATTGATAAAATGGCTGGGGCAATGGCGTTACTTTGGGGTAAAAAAACCTGGGGGGAAAAGAAGGGCATACCCTGCTTTAATGGCAGAGGTTAAACCCAAAACCCAGAGACCGGGGGGGTTTCTGTGCCCTTCCCGCACTATAAATTTTTTGGGGCGACGCTGGCGCTCAAAACCGGCTAACACCAGAATGATCAGGGAAGGTGTTTGGGGGGTCTTTTTTTTAAAATGAAAACTGATTTTTTACAGCGATTTTGTGGGGTGCTCAGTTTTGGTTCGGGAACTGCTTCTTTTAAAGGGTTTATTTTAAATTTGGGGGGAAATTGGTTCTGAAGCCCAGTGGGGTTTTTGGTGCACCCTGCAAATACATTTTAATGCTTTTCTGCCCCCAAACTTTGAATATCCAAGGGTGATCTAAGCCTGTTCCTGTTGTTTTCCCTTTTTAAAGAAACACCGTTTTTCCCAATAAAAAATCCCACTTTTTTTTTTGGCTGCTCAATTTTTTTGCGAAAATTTAAAACCCGGGGGTTTAAATTTAAAGGGAGTTGTTCTGCGCTTGGGTGCTAAAAAGAAAACGTTTTTTTTAACCCCCAAAATTAAAAAAATTTTTCCTGTAGAAATAATTCCCCAAAGGGAAAAAGGTTAAATTAACAAGTTTTCCTTTTGTTGTTTTGCTTTTAAAAAAAAACGCCGAAACCCGCTCCCCAAAGTGGTATTTTTTGCTCAATGTTTTTTCCCCAATTTTAAAACCGGGGGGTTTAAAAAATTTTTTTTTCTGCGCGTTTTTTCTATAAAAAAAACTTTTTTTTCACCGCCAAAAAAAATTTTTTGGGTAGCATAATTAAATTAGGGGAAGGTTAAATTCCGTTTTTCTTTTTTCGTAAAAAACCCCAATTTTAAACGCACAAAATCAATTTTTTTCCCCAAAATTTTTGGGGCGCAATTTTTTAATCCAGGGTTAAAAATTTTTTGGGGGTTTTTGGGATAAAAAAAAGGGTTTTATTTAAAAAAATTTATTTTTTTAAAAATTCATCAACAAGGTTTTAAAAACTTTTTTTTTGGGAACAAAAAATAGCCAAAGAAAGGGCAACCAAAAATCCCGATTTTTGGAGCCAAAACAAAAACAACCCAGGTTTTTAACAAGGGGTTTGCTGGGTTGTGGGGCTTTTTTACAGGAAAAATTTTTCCTGGGCTTTTCCCTTAATTTAATTCGTTTCCTTTGTTTTTGCAAAAAACCGTTGGGGAAAAAGCCCCCGCTTGTATTTTTTGGTTGTTTAATTTTTTGAATTTCATCCAAAGGTTTAAAAAAATTTATTACTATTTGGGACCAAAAAGAACCATTTCACCCGAACAGAAAAATTCGGGTGTGAAATTTTTGAAGGAATTTAAAGGTTTGGCAAAAAAAATCCGGCTCCTAAAAACTTTTTTTGAGTGGCGCGAATTTTGGGTTGTTTCGGGGGTTTTGGAGAAAGGGGTGGATTTACAAAAAGGGGGGCCAGCCCGTGACCTGTCTTTTAAACCCGTTTACCCCAAGGGGGGAGGCTCCCCTTGGGGGGCCGGGGAAAAATTGGGGGTCCCCAAAGAGGGGGTGCGGGGGTCCCGGGAGGGCCCACCTCCCCTGTTTGTAACTAGCGGGGTTGAAGCAACCCCAAAATTTTTTGGGATTTTGTGGGTCATTTTCCCCCCGGGGTTTAAAAGAAATTGGGCTTTCAAGAAGTTAATTCGGGGGGGTCCCCGGTTACCCTGTTGCCCCTTTCCCCCATTGGTTTCCCCCTTTCCCCAAGATGAACAGTTTTTTGGGTAGGGGCCCAAATTTAAATAACCAATTTAGATGGGGAGTTAAAGGTTGGGCCCCAATTTGGGTTTTTGAATTGGAAAATTTTGTTGGAGGGGTTTTTTTTCAGAAGGCCCCTTTTGGGGGGAAGCTCCAAAAGAGGGTTGATGAGGACAGCAGTGCCCGATAAAACGAAAATGGGAAAAAGTTTTGCCGACCTAAATTTGGGGGGACCCGGGGTTTGAGGAAAGGGTTTTCACCCTCGTCGGGAAAAGGGGGCGTCAGCTTGCCCGTAAAGGAAAGGGGGCCCCCCAAACCCAATTGGGTTGTGGGGCCCCGGTGAGTCGGGCGGGGTTTAGCAGCAGTGGGGGGTCGGGACCCAAACCCGGCCAGGGTGGAAAAAAACCCAAAATTTCGCAGGTCCAAAGAAAGTGGGGGGCGGCAGGGGCTCAAAAAAGGCAGCGGCGGGGTAGTCACTCCCCCCGGTAAAATCCGATACCGGGGTGTGGGGAAGTTCTTTCCCAAGACCCGGGGGAAGCCAAATATGGGTATATGTAAAATTTCCGGGGGGCGAAAGGGGAAAAGGGGGGGGCCCGGGGGGAGCAACGTTTGGGGCCCCCAACGCCCTCCCCGGCAAAACATTTCCGGGGGCGTCCCAAATTCCGGTGGGCCCAGGGGGGAAAAAATTTGGCCCCAGATGGGGTTAGTCCATCCTCTGCCGCAGCAACAGCAGCGCGGGCCGTGGCCCCATCCCTTGCACCCAGTCAAGGCCCCACCACCTCGGGCAAAAAGGGAGCTTTTTCTCTTTGCCCATCCCCTCCGGGTCCAGGGGGGCTCCCTGCCCTTTCGTTTTTATTTTAAAAGGGGGCCCCTCAGACTTTTTCCCAGCGAGGGGGTTTTTCCCCAAAGAAAAAGTTAAGGGGCTTTCCCCAAAACCAAACCCTTTAAAGGATGAAAGGAAGTTTAACCGTGCTCCCTTTTTCCAATTTTTTTTGGTTATTTGGGGAGTTCCCCCCCTTTTCCCCAAAAAGGGGGATTTTGGGGCAGGGGTTTCAGAAAAATTTTTAAATGGTTTGGGTCCCGGCGAGATGGAAGTTCCAACCCAAAATTATTTTTTTCCCAAAAAGGGCCTTTAAACCACACTTAAATTAAAATATGTAAACAGAAGGGGGGCCCAGCCCTTTTGGCTTATGGGTTTTTTCCCAAGGTAAAACGGACGCGGACGCCCGGACCCTGTAACTACAGCCCGGGGCCCAGTAAAATGCCCCCTTTACGGCCCACTGGGGGGAAGTCTTCCCCCCGGGCAAAACCAACAACTTGGAAGGAGATGGGCTTTCCCCTCCACTTTTGGAAAATGGCTGGCTCCTTTGCCCAAATTGCCCCCTTTCCTCCCCCAAACCACCCCCACCACTCCCTCCCCAAGTACTGTTCCATAATACCCCATGTGTGGGGGTCCCCCGGTTTGTCCGCAGTTCTACCCCCTTTGGCTTGCCTGGGAAAAACAAATTTCACACAAAAGGGGAACTGCCCCGGTCATGCAGCAAGAAATCGATGTGTGGTTTTTTCTCCGCGCCAATGAAAAATTCGGAACCATGGTAAAACCGGCCCAATGGGGGAAACATGGTGTCCGCGCTCCCCGGAGGAGGGTGGGAAGCGCCCCCAAGGCGGTGAATTCTGGGGTGAAAAGGAAAAAGTCTTTTCCCTCTTCGGTTTGTGGTTTAAAAGGCCCCCCTTTTTTTTGTGGGGGTTCCCCCATTTTTGGTTTCGTGGCCACCCCCAATTGCCTGACAATTTGGCCTGTTTAAAAAAGGGCCCCTTTCGAAGGATTAAGGCCACGGGTATTTTGTCTTAGTCACAAGGACCCGGGAATGAGTTTAAAAAGCCCTTCCAATGGCCCCTTATTTGCAGTAACCAGATTTCTCTGAAAAATTTCCCGCTTGGGGGTTTTGGGGGAAAAAAATTGGGAAATTTTTGTTTTAATGGGGGATGGGGACTTGGGGCTTAAAATCTCGCGGGGCCCAAAAAAATCCCCGGGGGGGACGAAATGGAGGGAGGAGGGGGACATTGGAGCAGGGAAACATTATCTGGGTGAAATTATGGATTTTCTACCAAAGGGGACAAAGGGGGAGGAAACAGGAGCAGGCCCGAAAGGGGGGTTTTGTTTGGGGAAAGGGAAGGGCGAGGCAGGATGACCCCCAAGTAAACCGGGGACATAGAGTTGGAAAATGGAGGCCCGGGAGCCCCCCGGAGTCACTTTTGCAAAAGGCCCCGCGCTGATTTGCCGGCTTTTTGAAGCCCCAAAAGTCAGCAATCCGGCAAAAGGGATGACTTCGGCTCTCCACACCCATTGGACCCCCGCTCCCCGGGCCAAAATGGGAAACCTTTTTCCCCCAAACTATTTTAGGGGGGAGGACAAAAATCAAATTTTATAGGGAAAAACCCCCCAAAATTTAGGGTTGGCCCCCTGCCCTATGGGGCGGCCCCGTCCCCCCTCTGACAGGTCTTGGGCCGGGGGGTTCTTCAGCGCTCCGTACTACTGGCGGGGCTGCTTTGGGGGGAAAGGGGGGGGGTAGGGCAAAATACCCAGCCCAACCCTGGGAACCCAAATCGGAGTCACGAAAGAGCAGCTTTTCCCTTTACCCCCTATTTAGGGGGGCAAATTTAAACCAGCCCAAACCCCAGGAGGAAACCGGGCGGGCCCAACCCCAAAAATTTGGCCTCTTGGGGCAGCATCTGGGGCCCCCCCCGTTAAAAAGATCCGCTGGACTAACTGGGGGGCCAAAATGGATTTTGGGCCGGGAATTTCCAGATTTTCAGTGGGAGAAGCCCGTCCTGCCCCGGCCCCGTATTTTTGGGATCCAGGCGGGGTCAGTTTCCCGGGGGCCATCCCTTACCCCAAAGGGGAAAACCCGCTTGTTTTTTCCAAAGGAAAAAGTGGGAAAACGGGAACCCTTTTTCAAGGTTGAATCCCGGCATGGAAAACCGGCAGGATTTCCCACACACCAATCCTTAGGCCCTCACCCCTAAAATCAGCCATGGGCGCCTTCCCCCCAAAATTTTGAAAAAATGAGTCTGGGTTTAAAACTACCAGCCTCAGCCACTAATTTTTTTATGCCCCAAACCCCCCTGATGCCACACCCCTCTTCTGAAAAGTTTTACCACCTGCCACCAACCATCTTTACCAGGGACTGGTATTGCCAACCCACCTCCACATTTGAAAAAGTGCCAAATTTTAAGACCTCATGCTGCTGCCGCAGTTTTCTGGTCCCTGACAACCCCACATGTGTTTTTTTTGTTTTGGGACCCCCTCTCTTAACCCTCCCGGACCCCTGTTGTTTTTCCCCCTGCGCCCCCTCACCTCCCCCCTTTTCCCTTTCCTGCCCCTTTTTTGGGGCCGAACCCCCTTGTTTTTGGGCCCCTTTCCCCTTTTTTTTCCCCCCACCTCCGATCCGTCACAAATTTTGGGCCACTTCCTTTTTTACCTCCAAAAGGCCCGCTGCCCCTGCTCCAGAACCCCCACTCTCTGTCATTGTGCCACTCTTTTGGCCTAATTTTTGGTTTTTTCCACCTCCAGAAAAGGGCATTGTCCCCTTCTGACCCCATGTGGGTTCCCCCCATTTTTCAACCCTCCCTCCCCTGGTTTTCCCCCCGTTTTTGCCCGCTTTCCCCGAAAGTTGGTCCCTTTTTGTACTCTTGGTTTTTTTCCAACCCCAGAATGTCATTGTGCCACCACCCCGGTTTTCTGGGGCCCCCCTTCATTATTTGCCCCCGGCCTCCCGTTTTCCCCCCTCCGAAGGTGCCCCGCTCCCCTTCGAAAAAACTTTTCGGCCCCCTTTTTTTATTTTTTGTCCGGCAAATTTTCCCCCTTTTGTTTTTTTTTTTTGGGGTTTTTCCCTTTTTTAAAACCCCCTTTTTTTTTTACTCAGCGCGCTGGGAATGTGCCTAATTTGTCGGGCCTTTTCTCTGGCCTAACCCTTTTTTCCCCCCAAAAGCTTTTGCCCTGTTTATTTTGTCTCGGGTCGCGCGTTCCCCACATTGGCATTTTGCCAAAAAAATTTTTTGCCACCTGTTGGGCCCACTCCTGTTTTTTTCCCCCCTCCCGAATTCATTGTGCCCTGGGCTGACCTCATTCTGCTGTTGGCTCTGCGTAACCTACACCGGGGTAAATTGGGGCCCCTTTTGGCCTAATCCTTTTTTGCCCCCCTTTCCAAATGTCCCTTGTGCCACGGGATGACCCATGCTGCGCCGCCGTCACCTCCCTTTCTGTCATTGTGCCACTCTGTGGCCTACTCCGTTTTGCACCTCCAGAATTTCATTTGCCACGTCTGACCCCAAAGCTGCCGTTGGTGCTGCCTAAACCCACCATGTGTCATTGTGCCCCCTTGTGGCCTACTCCGGGTTTTTTCCCCCCTCCAGAATGTCCCTTTTTGCCACTGTCTGACCTCATGTGAAGCTGGCTGCACCCTTTTTCCCCCAATGTGTCTTTTTGCCCTCTGTGGCCCCAAAATCCTGTTTTTTGCCCCCCGTTCATTTTATTATTGTGGGGGTTCCCCCTTTTGGTTTTGCCCGGGGCCCCCTTTTTTTCCCTGTCTTTTACGCGCCTCATTGCTGCTTGGGTGTGGCCCCCTTTTAGGGTATTTGGACCCCCCCCTTTTTTTTTTAATTTACCCATTTTTTTTCACACTGTGTCCAATTGTGCCACTCTGTGGTCCCTCCTGGTTTTTTTCCCCCTCCCCCAATGTTTATTGTTCCACTTTTACCTCATGCTGCTGTGGGTCCGCCTCAAATTTTCCCCCCACTCCCGTTTTTAACCCCCGAAAGTTTTTCCACGGGGCCCTCAAACTTGTGGTTTTTTCTAATTTTCCCCCCTTGGGGTTTTCCCCGGTTTTCCCCCCGAAGAAGGACCCTTTTAAGGTCCTTTGGCCCCAAACCCTTTCCCCCTTGGTTTTTTTTCCCCTTCCAAAAATTGGTGTTGTTTTGTGGTCCCCCCTAAAAATTTTTGTTCCAACCCCTTTTACGTTTTTTTTAAATGTTCACCTAAATATGTTTTTTTTTTTTATTGTTTTTTAAAAAAAAAGCGATTCTTTAAAAGCCCGGGGGCAGTCAAGTGCGTTTCAAAAAATAAAAAAACAACATAGTACAAGGGCCAAACCAAACTCCCCCCTACATATTTAACATGGAAAAATTTTCTAAAAGCACCCTTCCCGGCAAATTTGGGAGCCTGGGGGAAAAAGCTGTTTTTTTAATTTAGGGAATTTTTTAATTTTTTCTATAATTTTTTTTGGGCCCCTGAAAATTTGGAAGGGAAACCCAACCGAATTTTTAGCAATTGTCCAAACTCTACTGTAATATCATGGATTTGTTGTGCATTATCTTTAAAGTTTACATCTGTATTTGCACCCAACCTTAGTCTTCAAAAGAGAGAACTACATGCAAATCTGACCACCTCTTGACTAGCTAGATCACTACACAAACTGTAAAAGGGGGGTGAGTCAGGGGGGGGGCCCCTTGGGGGCCAAAAGAGAGGAAAACTAAGGCCCCCCCCCCTACACCTATAAATTTTACCCTTGGGGCACCCCAGGGCGGGAAGACGTGTTCACTACGCAACCAAACTTAAAAAATTTCCATTTAAATGGGGGCTGGGAATATTTTTAAAATTTTTTCCATCCCCTAGGGTTTTTTTATTGTTAAAATGTTAAAAATGTCCATATAATGAGTTCCTTTTTTTTTTCCTAGAAAACCCAAGTACATTTTGTACAATTTTTGAAAAAATGGGAAAGTTGTGTTTTTAAATTTTTTCCCGCTCGTTTTTAAGCCCCCAGTTTTTTCTTTTTTTTCCTTTGCTGGCTTCCATAAGGGGTTCCCCCAAAGTAAGAGGGGTTTTGAAAACGGTTTTTTTCAGGTTTTTTAAAAAGTAATCTTAAAAAAGATCTCCCTTCTTTTTTTTAAAGGGTTTGATGGGGGAAAAAAAGGGGGAAATTTTAAACCTTAAAATTTTGTATTTTTATATTTCTCTGAGCAGAAGACTAAACCTTTTCAAAAGTCCCGGGAAACATATTTATCTGGCAGGGGGGAAAAAGAAACTTTAAACTTGAATTTTTGGCCCTTTTTTAGGCAAAAATAGATGCAAATATATAAAAACCCCCTCATTAATAACACAGAATCTCTCCTGCAAAAATTTGTTTTTGCTGTTTGGGGTTTTTGGAATGTTTGGTATTTTAAGTAAAAGTTGGATGGAAATTTGACACTTGATTATAATAAAATTTTCAATTATATTTTTTTAAAAATTGGGAAAATTCTTTAAGTTGGAAAAATAGTAAGGTATTAAAAGGGGTTTTTCCAATTTAAACAATTTTTTAAAAACCAATCCCCGTGGGTTTTACTGACTTTTTGAAATTTTTTTTGCAAAAGAACTAACGTAGGGGAAAATTTACCCAATGGGCCACCAAAAACCCCAGTCGTTAAGTGGAATGCCCAAATGCTTTTTACTTTAAATACTACAAGAAAAATGTTTTACTGGTTTAAATACATTTTGTAGCTCTTTACTCAGTCATTTTTCTAACAACATGTGCAGTGTGGGACTAAGGTGCACAAATTAATTCTGAGGGCCCACCTTTCATTAGCACAGAAACTAACCATGTTTAATGTTAGTGTTTGGTGGGGTTTTGATTTAAAGGAGTTCACCATGTGGTATAGATGATACATAAAGTTTACTCTGTGTTTCAAAACACTTTAAGTAAAAGACTTTTCCGGATAATCCAATAACTTTATTATTTTTCCAGTGACTACAAGTTTGAGTTCATATTTTTCTGCAGTGTAAGCAGTATTTTTTATTTGTATCTTTTTGGGGTACATGCAACTTTTTAATCATGTTTTACTTTTTTTTTTTTCTGGAAGACAGAGTGACCAAAAAATAGCAGTTCTAGCTTTATGGGTTTTTTTCTGTATTATTTTTAGTGTTCACTTTTCAGGATAAATGATGTGATGTTTTGATGTTCAGGACTTTTATGAGCATGGCAGTACCAATTATGATTTTTCTTTATCTGTTTCAATTGTATATGAGAAATGGGAAAGGACAGTTATTAAATTTTTAATTTTTAAAAGAACCTTTTTAAAACTTTACTTTATATATTTTTACTTAAACATGCAATCCTTGTTTTCAGAATATTGTAATTTTACCTTGATCCTATTACATCCTGTAATAGGAATACTATGTTTTAATGACAGAGGTAATATATTTATGCACATCACTATTGCTTCATGGTGGGATATTCTGAATATTTGGTAACAGAAGGTACTATGTCATGGTAGCTCTAAACTACTGCATTTGGGGTTTCAAAACCCCACAAAAGGCAGTGTATCTGTGATGCTAGCGGCATTTCGTTATTGGCAACTCAGTTTTAAGTTCACTCTGTACTTTCTTCTTTGACATCATGAAGTATGTTTTTATCAGAGGTCATGGAAGGGGTTAAATATGACCCATCAGTTGTACTGACAAGTCTGTTTTAGAAAATATAAATTCTGGAGAAACTTTTCTAAGAAGGCTGGTAATTGTCATCCCTTAATTATTATTGGAAATTGCTCAATAAACTAATAAGTGGCTTTTCTTTCCCCTTTAAAACTTTTCGCTACAAATTAATTTTTTCAATTGGGCTTAAAAAAAATTAAATGTTTAAAAAAGTCCTTTTTTCCAGCCCTTTTTAAAAATTATAATAGTTTAAAATTTCCATAAAAAGAGATTAGGGAAAATCTTAAGTCACTCAGAAAAACATGATCCCCCCTAAAAAATAAACCCCCTTTGTGAAAAAGTTTCCTTGTGGAAAAATGGGTTTTCCCTTTTCTAATGAGTTTGAGGGATTTCTAAAAGATGTTGGAACTCTTGAAAAATCTTCATGCTGTAATCAGCCAGTTAAACTCCCGTTCCATGTTTCATCTACCTGTGTCAATAATATTTTTGGGGCCAATTCACCATTTTACTACAAAGTTAGGCTACCTTTCTGATCACCAGCTTTCCCCCTGCTGAGTTTTTTGTGATATATATTGGGAACTATGGTTTTTTGGTTCAAAAATCCCCGAATTAAATTTGGCTTTCCTGGATATAGAATCTTTTAGGTACGTTGCTTTTGTTTGACATATACCCAGAGGAACCCTACCTTACCCACAGCCATTAGGCTCATATTTTAACAGCTATCTTGATCACTTTACTTTTTCAATACAGCTGCATCCAGATGCCATCCTCTGATGTCACTGTACTCTGTGGGGAAACTAGTAGGCCCATATAGGTGTCAGCTCCACCAGGCCTCTTCCTATGATGTCACTATATTCTGTGTTCAAACTTGTAGTCCTTTATTGGTGTCAGCACCACTCAGACCTCTTTCACTGATGTCACTATAAACACCTCCCAACTTTTAGAGATTGAAAATAGGGACACATTAGGCCATTCCTGAAACCACACCCAAAGAAACATTACATCAGGATACACCACTAACCACACCCGACCTAACAGAATCATGACTCGTTCTCTCCAACAGACCAGCGGCAACACAACAGCTGTGTAACTGGGGTCTTAAATATGTATTTATATAAAGTATTGTATTATTTATACGGAAATCCATACATTTAGCTGTAAGACAATGCTCTTTGGCTAGTATTATGACAAGGTAATACCATACAATGAGTTAGTATCACAGTAGTGTTACTCTCAAAATCAAGACTGATAATATCAACTATACCACTATACAAAGATCAAATAATATTGTCACACCATTATCACATATCACCACCACACTGACTGAATAATACCACTACATCATTACCACATATTCCCATCACATGGTGACTGAATAATACCACCACACCATGACCACATATCACCACTACATAGTGACTGAATAATACCTCCACACCATGATCTCATATCACCACCATATAGTGACTGAATAATACCACCATCCTGTTCCTGAATTTAAACCATTACACCTCTACCAATATTCCTACCATATAGTGACCATGTAGAGATAAATACCAGTTGTACACAGGTGCTCTGCAGACATATAAGTTATTACAGTACAGTTACATTTAGTGACACACAGATGCTGTCTTCTCTGATGGGAGTCCTTCTCTTTCCCTTTCTCCATCCATTCCAGATTCATATGATGATTTCTTCTGGTCATGCATCCTCCCTGCAGAATTAACCACACAGACATCTTAGCCTCCTCACTTTTCCAGAACCCCTAGCTGAGATAGAGTACCAACCCTCTGGAGATTGTGGTGTGGCTGTGGCCTGTACTCCATCTCCGGCACCCTCAGATGATCAGTCAAAGCCATGACCTTTAGCGATGCATGGGGATGGAGTTTAATAATACCATTTAATTCATTGGACTATGTCTAACCAGGGTTGCATCTATTTCTTTAGTAAAATGGTCAATGAGGACTGGTGTCTCGGAGTGTTCATTTAAATAAATAGTTTTTTTTTCTTTTGTTCCTGTGTTTTTTTTTTATCATTTTATTCCAGTTTAAGTAATCAAGGTATCTGACAGACATGCTGTCAATACTACTGCTGTGGCTTGGAGTCAGCCAGAAGTGCTTTTCGTCATCATAAGGCTGACCCAGTCCATCTGGGGTACTGGAAAGAGCTAGGTTATCATCAGAAGGGAGATCATCTAATGTGATGGTCCGCTTCTAGGGTGACTGTAGGCTGGTATTTTTTAGGGTGGGAAAGGACCGATATTGATTGAACTTTCCATCTTAACAATATCAGTCTTCAGCTGCTGGTTTTACCTTGGCAAAAAGCACTGCATGCTGATACTAAGCCCCAGTGATAGTAATGGAGATGTGTCTATCAGATGCCTCTATTACTAACATTGTAAAAAATACATTTTATTAAAGAAATAAATGCAACACTGGTTTAACGTAGTCCAGCAAATCCATCATAGTCCAAACGTGAAACCTGTGAAAAACAAAAAAAACAGAAAAACTACAGATGGGACATCACCCAGCTTTCATGGATGCTGAATAGCCTATTCAGCGACCTGGAAAGCTGGGTGACATCCCCCATAGCAGGCACTCAGAAAAGCTGAGTGTTTGTTATGGTGGATGGGGCACCACTCAGCTTTTCCAGATGCTGCATGGCCAATACAGCACTTGGGAAAACTTAGTGACATAACCCACAGAAGGCACTAATAAAAGCTGTCTGCTATGGGGGATGGGACATCACCCAGCTTTCCTGGATGCTGGACATGGTATTCAGCACCCGCGAAAGCTGGATGACACTCAGGTTCCACTCAGGTTTCCTGGATGCTGGATTTTGCTCTGATAGGATAAACCATATTTCAATTAAAATTATGATTTTGGTCCCCTTGATTGTCACACCTGGGTAGTTGGAACCGCTGGGGGAAAACCCACGCCATGCTAAACCACCCGGGAGCGGAGTTTAAGTAGCACCCGGTTTTCACCAGAGACGGCCGCAAAGCGGGATGGACTTGCTGCGGCGGGAAACTACCAGGTCGCTTCCAGTGGCATGACATGCTTGCGGTGGCGGCCAAGGATAGGCGTGGTACAGAATCAAGAGGTGTTGACGTAGTTGGGGACAGGCGGTAGGACAGGACAGGTGGCAGAGGTTCGTAGTTGAGGGACTGAAGCTGAACGGTACGGTACACAGAGAACACGGACAAGGCACAAAAAACACTTTCTCTCTAGGCGGAAATGGCACTAAAGATCCGGCAGTGAGCTGCCGGGGGTGGAGAACTTGTATAGGGTCCGCGATTGGCAGCGGCCAATTACCGGCGCGCTGGCCCTTTAAATCCGAAGAAGCAGGCGCGCGCGTGCCCTAGGTAGCGGAAGCGCGCACCCTGGCCGCCACTCAGATGCGAGGAGGCAGGAGCGCGGTTCGTTGAGTGACTGCACTCCGGGGGACGAGTGCGCCCACACCCCGACACACGAACAGCGGAGTTACTCGCCCCCAGAGCTGGCGAGCGGGCAGGGGACTAGACTCACCCGCAGTCTGCCCCACAGGCTGCAGTACCGTCCATAACAGTACCCCCCCCTTGGCCTCCCCCTCTTTCTAGCCCGGAGGAACCTCTGTACTAGCTCACGGTCCAGGAAGTTATCCTCCGGCTCCCATAACCTTTCCTCGGGCCCGAACCCCTTCCAATCGATGAGAAAATGCCGTTTCCCTCTAACCACCTTCATATTCAGGATCTCCTTTACCAGAAAAATGTTGGTGGCATCAGCTACAGGAGACGGAGGGACGGCCTTTAGAGAGAAACGGTTCAGAACCAGGGGCTTGAGTAGAGAGACATGGAAGGATTTCGGGATGCGCATGGAGGGTGGGAGCCGGAGTTTGTAAGCCACCGGGTTTAGGCGTTTAAGCAACTCAAATGGTCCCACATAGCGGGGTCCCAGTTTGTAGCTCGGAATCTTAAGGTGGACATATTTAGCCGATAACCATACCTTGTCACTGGGAGAAAAAATCGGGGGAAGTCCTTCTCTTATCTGCCTGAGCCTTCATGCATGCCGAGGCTCGAAGCAGAGACTGGTGAGTCAGGTCCCAAATGGCCTTCATGTCTTGGACCAACGCATCCGCTGCCGGGACGTCAGACAGGGATGTTAGTGGGAGGGGTGGGTGGGGTGCAGGCCATACACAATGAAGAAGGGAGAGTCACCCGCGGATTCCGAATCTAGGGAGTTATAAGAAAACTCTGCCCACGGAAGCAGGTTAGACCAGTCATTATGACGAGCCAAGACGAAGTGGCGCAAAAAATTCCCTTGGGACCTGGTTGACCTTCTCCACCTGACCGTTCGATTGGGGGTGATAAGCCGAGGAGAAATCGAGCTTCACCTGCAGTTGAAAACAAAGGGCCCGCCAGGATTTTGAGAATTTAGAGACGAACTGGACCCCACGATCCGAGACGATTTGCAGGGGCAACCCGTGCAAACGAAAAATGTGGTGAAAAAACAGGTCGGCCAGGTGTGTTGCAGAGGGTAAACCCGACAACGGGACAAAATGCGCCGTTTTAGAAAACAGATCTGTAACCATCAAGATCACGGTGTTACCAGAAGAGGGGGGAAGATCGGTTATAAAATCCATCGCTACGTGCGACCAGGGACTGGTAGGGATGGGCAGGGGACACAGGAGCTCAGCCGGTTTGTGAGGAGGCGTTTTGTTATGTGCACAGGTGACACAGGCCTCAACGAATTCCTTGAAGTCCTTTTTCAGGCTAACTGAGTATGTTTGATGGTGAGCTTTTGAGAGAACTAGCTCCCTTCTTCAGACAGGTTGTTACACAAGAAATTGAAAATTCACAGATTTTTTATACACAGAAGACATGGACCTTCAAAGGATCTTAGAATTCTTAAAAATAACAAAATGCAATATAAGCAGAGAAGTCATTTACAACAGGACACTTGTGAGGCGTGACGGAGGGGTCAGTAATTCTGCGTCATACTCAGCCACAACTTTTTTAAATTTGGAGAGGACCTATATCTACAGCGAATGGGAACTTCAATGGGGTCCAGATGTGTGCCCCAGTATGCAAACCTCTTTATGGCTGAACTGGAAGGAGCGTATCTATCCACATGTACCACCAAACCCATGATGTACCTCCGTTACATCGATGATATAATTTTCATCTGGACTGCGGGCGAGGAGGCCCTAATTCAATTCCATAATGACTTCCACCCCACCATCAACCTTAAACTTACCTATTCAGAGAGCAAAATCCACTTTCTGGATAAAGGTATCGCCTGATTTCTTCACTCTTCTACTACTTTCTGTGGCTAACACAGTACAACATTATACTACTTGAAGTCCTTAGTGAGGTCCGACCACCAATAGAACCATGAGATAAGAAGACAGGTTTTGAGAGCACCGGAATGTCCGGCCACCAATGAGCAATGTCCCCACTTCAAGATTCTTCTTCGGAGTTCGGGGCTCACGTATGTTTTCCCTGGCGGGACATTCTGGAGGTCAACAGGAGCTGCGGAGACAAGGCGCTTATGGGGTATTATGCGTTCTGTGTTCTTGACATTCCTTTCCGCCGGATGGAAGTGGATCTGGAAATTAAACCGGGAAAAGAAGAGCGACCACCTAGCTTGGCACGGATTGAGTCGCCGGGCCGTCTGGAGGTACTGAAGGTTCTTATGGTCCGAATAGATACTGATGGGATACCGAGCACCTTCCAGCAGATAACGCCATTCCTCCAGGGCAAGTTTGATAGCTAATAACTCTCGGTCGCCGATAGTGTAATTCCTTTCCGCCGGCGAGAATGTTTTGGAATAAAAGCCACAAGTGACCGCTTGACCCGTGGTCCCCTTTGGCGTGAGGACCACTCCGACTCCAACCGATGAAGCTTCTACTTCCAGAGAGACGGGCGTCGCGATAGAATGGACGCTGAGTCAAAAGCAGACTTTAGTTTCGCGAACGCTTCCTCGGCCTCGGGGGCCAACTTCGCAGATTAGCGTTCTTCTTCGTGAAGGCCACGATGGGAGCTACCAGCATGGAAAAGTGCGGGATGAACTGCCGGTAGTAGTAGCAAAAACACAGAAAACGTTGAATGCCCCGAAGGCCAACTCGGTGAGGCCATTGCAAGAAAGCAGACAACTTGGCTGGGTCCATCCGCAAGCTTTGATCAGAGATAATATAGCCCAGAAATGGAAGGCTAGTTTGATGAAAGAGGCACTTCCCCAGCTTGGCGTACAGACGGTTAGCTCGAAGGCGCCTCAGTACCTGGCGAACGTGGGCACGGTGGATCTTTAGGTTGGGTGAGTATACCAAGATGTCATCCAAGTATACCATGACACAGGTATATAGGAGATCCCTGAAGATGTCATTCACAAACTCTTTGAAGACGACTGGGGCGTTGCACAGGCCAAACGGCATGACCAGATACTCAAAGTGCCCGTCCCTGATGTTAAAGGCCGTCTTCCATTCATCGCCCTTATGGATACGGACCAGATTGTAGGTCCCCCTCAAGTCCAACTTGGAGAAGATCTTCGCACCCCGTAGGCGATCAAAGGGCTCCGTGATCAGCAGTAGAGGGTACTTCACCGTGATCTTATTAAGACCACGATAATCGATACAGGGCCGTAAGGAACAGTCCTTCTTTTCTACAAAGAAGAATCCCGCACCTGCGGGGGAGGAGGATTTTCGTAAAAACCCTTTCTGAAGATTCTCCAGTATATACTCCTACATGGCTTGAGTCCCGGATACGGACAAGGGATTGACCCTACCCCAGGGAGGACTGGTACCTGGCAGCAGGTCAATCGGGCAGTCATATGGGCGATGAGGAGGAAGGGTCTCCACCTGCTTTTCCGAGAAAATATTGGCAAACTCTTGATATTCGGCTGGTAAACCGGGTAATAGCTCGCGGGGCTTGGAGCAAGAGCAGGGAAGCTCCGGGCGAGGTGTCACCAGACAACGGCTCAAGCAGTTGGGACTTCCCCTGACGTCCAGTCTAGAGTAGGAGAGTGAAATCGCGGCCATGGGAGACCCAGCAGAATCGCCGAGGAGGAGCGTGGCAATACGTAAAAGGTGATTTTCTCCTTATGCAGAAACCCGACATGGAGAGACAGCAGCTTGGTGGTGTACCGTATTGTGTCACTTAGGAGCTCTCCACTAACTGAGGAGATCACCAATGGTTTTTCCAGGCGGACTACAGGAAGGTGATACCGCTGTACGAGGGAGTGGTGAATAAAGTTCCCAGCTGAGCCAGAGTCCAGAAAGGCTGGGACCTGAAACGCGAGTCCAGCATCAGTCTCGATCCGTACCGGCATCATCAGGAGTGGAGAGGAGGAACTTGCACCTAGGGACGCCTCTCCCATGGAACCTAGGTGTGGGAGTTTCCCGGACGTTTGGGATGCTGAGGACAATTCCTCCAAAAATGCTCTGGACTATCACAATATAAGCATAAGTTCTCCGTTCCGACGTCGGGCCAATTCTTGCTCGGTAATCTGGATCCGGTCGACCTGCATAGGTTCCTCACTGGGAGTCAGTGACGGCTGCAGGGGGGGGCCTCTGGAATACTGGAACCAGGCGGGGAAATCGGCGTGGCCGGACTGTCTCACGCTCCTGCCGCACATCAATGAGTGTGGCCAGCTGGATTAGCTCACTGATGCCGCTAGCACATCCTTCGCCCTGCTGGAGAGACCCTTCTTAAAGGTAGCACACAGGGCGTCCTTGTTCCAGGTCAACTCAGAGGCCAAGGTGCGGAACTGCACCGCGTAGTCTCCTACCGAGGAATCGCCTTGGCGCAGGTTTAGGAGGGCAGTTTCGGCTGAGGATGCTCGCTCAGGTTCCTCAAAAACGCTGCGGAATTCCTGAAGAAAGGCCTGTAGATCAGTCGTCACCGGGTCGTCCATGTCCCAAAGAGGCGTGGCCCATGTCAAGGCCTTCCCGGAGAGCAGGCTAACCACAAATGCCACTTTAGAATGCTCGCACAGGAATTGGTCCGCCATCGGCTCGATATGCATAGTGCACTGGTGGGAAACCCCCTGCAGGATTTGGGATCACCAACAAACTTGGCAGGCAGCGACAAACAGAGCTTGGGACCCAATGGAGACAGCGAAGTCGCCGGAGCGGGAGCGACCACAGGAGGAGATGGAGGACACTGCTGGGCGTGAGGAGCTGCTGCATCATAGTGGTCAATTGATCCAGCTGTTGCGCCTGCTGGGCCAGTTGCTGAGACTGCTGGGAAATGACGTTTTAGAGATCCATTACACCTGACGGTAGTGGATCCGCTAGACCACCATAAGCGATGGCGTAAGCCGCACCAGGGATCGGAGTCTAAGTAGCACCTGGTTTTCACCAGAGCCCGCCGCAAAGCGGGATGGTGCGGTGGGAAACTACCAGGTCGCTTCTACTGGCGTGACTTGCTTGCAGTGGCAGCCAAGGATAGGCGTGGAACAGAATCAAGAGGCATAGACGTAGTCGGGGACAGGTGGTAGGTCAGGACAGGCGGCAGAGGTTCGTAGTCGAGGGACGGAAGCTGAACGGTACGGTACACGGAGAACACGGACAAGGCACAAGAAACGCTTTCTCTCTAGGCGGAATGGCACTTAAGATCCGGCAGTGAGCTGCCGGGGGTGGAGACCTTATATAGGGTCCGCGACCGGCAGCGGCCAATTATCAGCGCGCTGGCCCTTTAAACCTGAAGAAGCCGGCATGCGCGCGCCTTATGGAGCGGGAGCGCGTCCTCCGGCCGGCACTCGGAGTTAGGTGAGTGACTGCGCTCACGGGGACGAGTGCGCCCACGGCCCGTACACAGATTATGGAGCCACTCGCCACTGGAGCTGGCGAGTGGGCAGGGGACTGGACGTGCCCGCAGCCTGCCCCACTGGCTGCGGTGCCATCCATAACATTGATAATGGCTCTATTTAGCCAAAACGTCAATAATTGACATGTATGAAATATGTTTGACAATTAACAACTATGAGATTTGTTGTTACATTGGCTCTTTTGTAGTAATCTGGACCACCTGTTTCTATAAACTTAATCTGCTATATTAATTATTAAATTATACTGAATTAGCATCACAATGGAGCACCGTGGATTTTCTATAGAGTGTCTTATGGGGTCTACCCAACCCTTTTCCACTAGAGCACCTGTCTAGTTCTCACCTATTTCCTGGTGTGTGTGACCATTCTTGTCAATGGAACATTTGTAGCTTGATTTATGGCCTGTAGCCTTGTGTTGGGCAATGACCTAATAATGGTTTGTTTTAACACTGTTAGCAACCCTAGGCTTGTAATGACTAATTTCACTTACAATACAAATATAATCACTTTGAGGCATTATTCCCTATCACCGGGACACGCAACGTTGAACAGTACTGACATTTCAACCTAGTGGCATAGCAATCTTCCATAGTGATAAACCAAGGTCTCTAAGTTTAAGGATTTTGTCCTTTTCCTTTTAAAATGGGGATAACTGGCCCAATGACCAACATGAGTCATCAAACAATCACCCTATACCACTAGAACTGATTTTTGAGGTTTGATGTGGCTAAAAAACTTTGCTTTGAAACTGGCATTTATGCCCCTCCTTAAGGTTACAGATCGGAGCTGGGTACTTGAAAATTTTCAGATCCTAAATGGGTTTTACCACAAAATAAAATTGATGTCGGAAGCTTGCAAATTACATAATAAACATATTTAACAGTCATAATTATTAAAAATTCTAGCCACAACCTTAATCAATAGTGTACAGCTCATCTCCAGGGGTATACAACCAATGATGAGAGCTCCTCAGTCCTTGTCACGCATGCTCAGACATCACCATTCCTTACAGGCAGCTACTGTCAGTTTCTTTCCTGCTTGGTTATCAAGCACACTCACTGCTGAACGAGGGTTCAACCCCAGGTGCTTTAATTTTGCTCCTGTCCTCTGCAGTCCTTAATAATTAGTCAATTAGTGCAAATAAATAAAAAGAAAAGAACCCTCAACCAGGTATGTGCATTGAGAAAAAAATCCACACAATTCCTGCAGCGATTTGAACCTAGGACCCCATGCTTAAAAGCAAAAGTGCTAACCATTCAGTTACATTGTAGCTACTCACAGCTCTTTACATAAACATACCCTTGTTTGACTAGAGTGAGCACTCTGGGGAAAGGCATGGTGATGTCAAGCCTGCTGGGTCACATGATATGCAGTTCAAATCAGGGGCGTCGCTAGGCTAGTTTATCCGGGGCACAAGCCCCGAACAATCCTGCCTGTGCCCCGAGTCTCAGCCCGTCGGGTTGTAGGTAGCTGCTATGTGCCTGCAGCGCCGACAATCTATTGAGCTGTATGTGAGTCCTCTAAACACACGTACTGCTCACGGCCGTTCCTCAGTTCAGGGAGGGGGAGGGAGAGCGACTGCACCAGCTACCGGCACTTAGGAGAGAGGAGGGGGCGCCTGTCACTCCCTGAAGCTCCTGACTGTCAGGACTTCCTGTGCTGCAGCCACGCTGAGAACGAGAGCCTGGCAACCAGGAAGCAGCACATAGTGAGTGAGGAGCTGCGCCCCCTGCTGTGCTGCTGCCGGGTCCTGGACCATGCAACTACTCAGCCTTGGAGGCAACAGCATCATCATCATCCACAGGTGCCCAGGGAGGTCTCAAGTGAGTGAGTAGCCTCACTGTAGAGACCAGTACTAAATAGTATAATAAGGGGAACACCACATAATCTTCATAAATATGAATTGTACTTAATGTATATATGCGTGTGTATACACATATGTGTATGTGTGTATGTATATATGTATTGTATGCATGTGTGTGTATATATGTGTATTTGTGTATGCATGTGTGTATGTATGTTTGTGTGTATGCATGTGTGTATATATGTATGCATGTGTGTGTATATATGTATGCATGTGTGTAATATTATATGTGGTGTGTTATATATATATATATATATTTATATATATTATATATATATATATATATATATATATATATATATATGGCTCAAAAATAAAAATAGAGACTTCGGCGCTCCCGAGGAATGCGATATAAAAACACTCTATTTTAAAAAGTGTTTTATTGTTAAAAATAAAGGGATTTCTCCCACTATAAAAGCAATAAAACTACAGACTTGACGCGTTTCTCGTGGTATACCCACGCTTCATCAGAAGTGCATGTTTGAAAAGTCACTTTGGAGGGTTTTTATAACAGGCTTATTTGCATAATGAATTGAACATTAAGGTGTTTAACCAATCACTAACTCCATTATACATTTCAAATTGTGACAAAGAATCCTACTGGATACAAAGACAATCATTCAAACCTCTCAGTGTTTCCTTACTGAATACGTTAGTGATTGTGGTGTGTACATCCGTTCAATGTAGATACACAAAGTGGTGCCGTATTCATTCCTGAACACGTCCGTATACCGTTCTTCACACGTTATGTTAACCAATCAAGAAACAACTATAGTATGTTTATCCAAATATACCAACATCACATATTTATGCCCTCCATATACAAATATTATTACCTTTTATATGCACTATGTGCTAATAAATATGTTTAAATTATATATGCTAATAACTATAATAAAATTCTTAGTATCTAAATACTTTTTA
>JAODAL010057856.1:0-22425 GCA_025379985.1 Phyllomedusa bahiana | reverse complement strand
AAAAAAAAAAAAAAAATAAATAAATTTTAAAAAAAAAAAAAAAAAAAAAAAAAAAAAACCAAACCCAATTTTAAAAAAAAATTTTTGTATGTGTTAGGTAGTAATCACTAAAAAATTAACTAGGGTACTCGGATTTTGGGAAAAATCAAATACTGAAAGTAACTAAAAAAACTCCTTATCTAAATTAACCTTTTTTTGTTTCTTTAAAAAAGAAAAAAACTAAAAAACCTTTATGCAGCACAGTTGCCACTCCGAGGGTGTATGGGAAAGTAGTAATTTATGACCCTAAAAGGGCCACACTGAACCTAGCTCGGGGCAGGGGTGGTCGCCCCAAAAGGGGGTCCCCCCACCTAGGGGGTTACCCTATTAATCCCTACTTAATCCCTTTTCACTTATACATCGGTAGATATATAGGGGGAATCGCAAAACCGTAAAAAAATATATGTTCAATGTCACAAAACCACTACCCCCAAAAGATATTCATTAATTGCAAGGGTCAATACCTTACTACAAAAAAAAGGGGATGGCATAAATATATATCATTCAATTTTAGGACCCTTTTTAAAACCACAAGTCAGGTATGGGATCCCGCAGGGGTCCCCAAAAAAACTAGATCCAGCTTTTCTGATATTACCGGGACTTTTTTTGTTTCCATATTTGTATAAAATGCAAAAAATATATCGACCTTTTTAATGATTGCGAAGACCCCCTTTTCTTTCCCCTATTCCCCAGGTTTTTTCCCTGTTACACATCCCGGGTTCCAGGGGGGTATTGTTTCCCAAATAGGGGAGACAGCCTGTGTTGCTGATGTTTATACCAAAACCATGTACAGCTAACCCCACCTTTAAAAGCATCGGCGTTTCCCCGCGCGTGACACTTTCGGTTTGTTTTTATGAAACGCATAAACCCTGCCGTGGGCAATGCCCTTGTCATAGAGAGGGACTCAATTCCTGCATGCGCAGTACCCCCACAACCCCTTGGGGGCACTGCGCACGCTTTAATCCCGTCGCGGGACCATTAAAAGCCTCCCTGTTCCGGGCATGCGCGTTGACTCTCGGTCCGGGAGCGCTCTGTACGAGTGACTCCTTGATCAAACAACAGACCCGATATCAAATATACCTTATAAAAAAAGGATAATTTTTATCTCGTTAGGCAAAATGCATCCTACAGAGATTTAACCCCCCCAAAAGAGCTTCCCAATTGGATTGTAATTTAATGAATTAATTAACAACAAATTGACAGGGGTAGATTCACCAGGGGTCATCATTTATTAAAATAATTAGTTGCCCCATGATATCCCTTACGCGGGTGACTGGTTTTTCTTAATTTGGTCCTTTTTCTATATTAATACATCCCTAAAGGGGAAGAAACGATAACTGAAAAAATCATTTTGCCATCATGGATAAATACAGTCATAAATGACGTTTTTTTACGGTCTATGATTTCACTCAAAATCTTTAACCTGAACCTTCTGGTCAATTTCAGATAAAGCAGCCGAAATATAATTTTTTCGTTAAAAACCTTCCGGCTGAAAGGGGTTTTGAGTCGATACTTTCCACTCAGTTTCTTTCTTAGAAATTTTTTTAAATTTTTCCCTTTTTCTGCGGGGGTTGGTTACTTTTGTTAAATACAACAAGAATTTCATGCCCATTTTCTCCCCTCCGTGTTCCTCCCATATTTGTCTCGCTACAGGGGGTCTTCCCCCTATGTCGGATATTCCATGTGTTCTCCAAAAAGGCCCCCTTTGATAGGTCTTAGGGTCTTACCCCATTTGTTTTTCACAAACAGAAGGAGGTAAACCACTCCCTGTGTCCGAAAGTTCATAAATTCCCTTATTTCAATGGATTTTACGGTTATATTGCTCTTAAGTTTTTTGGTCTGATCAATATGTTTTAGTTTTTGCTTTTTAAGAGATAACAATAAGGTTTTTTTTTTGAAAGGGTTTTGAGTCTACTTGCAGTGATTATGTGTTAGGTATTCATGACAAAATCACTGCAGGAAAAAAGACCTAACTAAAATATAACTTTTATTTAAATATACTTAAAACAAGAAAACCATCCCTTAAATGCAAAGATTATTTTAGAAACTCGGTACTGGGGGAAGGGCCCCAAAAAGGGAAAGTCAAAAATAAAACCCCAATTTGGACTTAAAGAAAAATTTACCGAAAAAAAATTTAAATTTGAAAAAAACATAACGACCAATAGGAGGTTACCCGATAATAAGGGAAATACCCCTCAACAAAAAGGCAGTAACGGTGTTCCTCCTATGATGTTAGATGACATTTATGGCATCCTCAATAGGTTGGACAATCTACGTTTTTTTATCCCATGATGAACCCTCTAATTGTAAGGGGGAAATGTGTCTGGAATTTGACTGGAAATTTGATATTTGGATAATTTTTATCTACGGGTGCTTTTTTAAGCACCTTTTTAAGTTTGGGGTATGAACCTTAGAGCAAGTGCTAAAATAAAAAGAAAAAAACCCCCGCCCCCCTTTCGGTGATGTCCCCACTGTTGGGTAGGGAAAGCAGAGGGAGAGTATAGGTTCTCTATAGGTTTTTCCAACCTACCATATTCATAAGGAAAAAGTTTATTCCCGGGATCCCTTCCACATTTTTCGGTTGAGTTTTTGGAGCCCCCTTTTTTATGGGTTGGATTAAAATGTGATCCTTGGGATGGTAATCTAATGTAAGTTCCTATTGAGTTATATGTTTGACTTGCCCTTATGGGCCTTCCCACAGTATCTGTAGTTTGCTGACTATGTTTTTGCATTTAAAGAGGTTTTCTCACCACAGGCTTTTGCAGACATGAGCCATCTCTTTCTTTTACGCTTAAAATTTCCCGGGGGTCTCTCCCCCCCAGTAGGTGGTTTTCCCTCCACTGAAGACTGGTGACAACCACACCCCCTTTCCTGCTCCCTCCTTATTCTTTAAACTTCTGGTGGCTTTGGGGGAGAAGGGGGAATTAAAGTTTGCAGGCTCCTGCAATGGTCAGCTCCTGCCTGCAGAGCTGTCCCCTCCCTCTCGGGCTCCAACGTCCTTTTAACTAGAAACCGAATTGCTTTTAAACAGTTTTTACAATTAAAACCCGAACTGATTAAACAAATGTGAGAAAAGAAGTAATCTAGAGGGTAGAGACTCAGTAATTGCCCAATTCCCTTCAAAAAAGCTGTCAAAAGAGAAGAACATAGGGAAGAGGATTCAGCTCTTTTTTCCCTGAAAAAACCAGCACAGAAAGTGAGAGAAATTTTTTTTCATTTTTAAACCGCTCAGAGGGGAGTGCAGGCAGCCAATCTCCCGCAAAGGGGGTGTGTCCTGGCCAGGGCTGAACTGTCCAAATTATAATTTTATTTTTAACAGGTTATTTATTTTATTATAATACTTCAGTATTATTGATTTGTGAATACACAATATAGTAATAGTATATTAATAATTTTAATTTATATTAAAAATAAGTGATAATTTTTGCCTTTTATGAATATTAAAGGCTATTTGTCTTTTTGCATGTGAAGATTGATGATAATTATGAATATTGCTATGAATGGACTACATGGAGAAGTTTTTTTTTCCCACACAAAATTAACTTTCGGAGAGGAAGAATTAGAAATAAGAGAGCATTGTCCTTGAGGCCAGTGCAGAACATGCAGAGGAGACATTGTGTATCTATTACTGCATGTCTAAATTCTGCATGGATATCAAGAAGATGCAATTAGTAATTTTCATGATATTTAAATGACAGGATGTAATCTTAAACTCTAGCTAAAGCAGTTTATGTGTATTATAGCTTGTAGAAAAATAGTAGTATAGAAACCTTAACCTATCAACACCTCTCCCTGCCACCTTCACCTAGAAGCACATAGTCCCTTCACCCAAACCTTTCTCCCCCCTCTCCCCGCCACTACCGCCTAGCACCAAATAGCCCTTTGATCCACACCTTTCACTCCTCTCTGCCACCTCCACCTAGCACCAAATAGCCTCTTCACCATCACCTATCACCATACTTGGCAACTTTTGAAAGTTGGCACTAAGGAGATCTGAATGTGCAGCGGTGCAGGTGAGAGGACTATGGGGTAATAGATGGGAAGGTTATGGGATGATAGGTGGAGTAATAGGTGGAGGTGAGAGTACTATGTGGTGATAGGTGTTGAGGTTATGGGGTGATAGATGCAGGTGGAAAGGTTATGGGGTGATAGGTGTAATGGAGTGATATTTGGATTTGAGAGGACTATGAGGTAATAGGTGGGAAGGTTATTGGGTTATAGGTGGAGGCTAGAGGATTATGCGGTAATAAGTGGAGAGGTTATGGGGTATTGGGGCTTGTATTTTGTGTTGGCACTAGGATGCATAACACAATGGTGGAGAAAGGGTGGGAGGGAAGAGAACCATCCCCCTGGATATTGTGCTGCGACTGTGGTCTGTACTCCCCAGAAACATATTGTGCAGGTTCAACTCCGTACCCTGCACCTCCAGGAGATCAGCCACAGGCATGACCTTCAGAGGATGCAGGAGATGGAGTTTAGTACTGTCATTTTTTTAATGTTCTTATATTCATACAGGTTTCCCATTTGGACTATGTTGGACTCATTCGATTATGTCAGACCAACGTTGGATTGGTTTCTTTAATAAAATGCTGAAAGAGGTCTGATGTTAGATAGTTACATAGTTTGTAAGGCTGAAAAAAGACAAGACGTCCATCCAGTTCAGCCTATTTTATGTGTAGTGTTTATTTAAATAAAAGTTTTTTTTGTGCAATTTGTGTCTTTTTTTCCATTTAATTTCAGTTTTAGTAATGAAGGCATCTGACAGATGCCTCTCCATTACTAGTGCCCGGGCTTGGTGTCAGCCAGCAGTAGTTTTTGTCACTCCAAGGCTGACACTAACCTTGTGTCACTATTACCCCAGTACCTAACACGCCAGAGTACTGGGAAGAGCCATTAACCACCAGAAGCGGACCCTTTAATGTGATGGGCCACTTCTGGGGTGGCAGCAGGTTGGTATTAGAGTAGGAAGGGACCAGTATTAAAGGACCTTCCCATTCTGATAGTATCAGGCTGCAGCAGTCGGTTTTACCTTGACTGGTTATGGAAAATGGGAAGAAGTCCACGTCTTTTATTTTTTTCGAAAATCAACTAATTTATTGAGAATCCTAAAGTGGGCAACTCCTGTAATCATTACAGCGGATGGCCAGTTTTAGATTCTCACTAAATAAATACATTTTTGTAAAAAAAGTGACATGGGGTCCCCCCATTTTCCATAACCAGCCAAAGTAAAACCAACAGCTGCAGCCTGATACTATCAGAATGGGAAAAACCATGGTCCCTTTCCATTCTAAAAATATTAGCCTGCCACCGCCTCAGAAGCAGATCATGGCATTAGATGGTCCACTTCTGACGGTTACCAGGATATTCCCAGTTCTTCTGGTTTGTTGGGTACTGGGGTAATAGTGACATGCGGTTAGTGACAGCCTTGGGGTGACAAAAACCACCTCTGGCTGACACCAAGCCCGAGCAATAGTAATGAAGAGGCGTCTGTCAGTCACCTCCATTGCTATCACTGGAATTATATGGAAAAAAACACACACACACACAAAATGCACAAAAACTTTTATTTAAATAAACACTCCCCAACACCAGCCCTCTTTAACGATTTTATATGAAAAAAAATAGGTTCATTCGACTTAGTCCGAATGGGAACCTGTAAATAAACATTACACATATATACATACATATAGACTGGAAACCCCATACAGCAACCAGGAAAGTTGGGTAACACCCATCGCCTAAAGGTAACATTCAGCTTTCCATGACAGGAATACTGGGTGCCACCAGTCTTGGGGTAGGGGGCCCCCATTCATGGGACCCCCCCGCTCAAACCGGGAGGGTTGTCAAGTATCACCACCTATCCTATCACCACCTCTCCCTCCCATATGCCCCTACACCCACATTTCCAACATTACACACACAGGCGACATGTATGAATGGGGCTGCACCAGAAATCTGGGGTGACATGCATTCAACATGCGAACACCAAATTTCATGCGCATAAAACTAGCACAGAATGCGCCTGATTTATGAACCCATTCTGTAGCGGGTCATAAATCAGGCGCATTCCAGCACTCGAGTGACAGTTCGAATCAGGTATACCACTTTAAAAGTGGTATACCTGTTCTAACTGTAATGCACCCAGAAATCCCATAGCGAAGCTACAAATATGTAGCTTTGCTACGGTTCTAGTGCGTTCTAGTGCCTCTAATGCCCACGAGACCGGGCGCATTACAAAGCGCCACAGGAGTGGCGTGCAGGAGATTTGAACATGTATGAACGGGGCTGAGCCTGATATCGGGCTGTAAAGACGCCAGATATTTGGCACAGCCCCATTCATACATGTTGCCCCTGATGTCTTTTGAGCCGGAAAACTGGTTGAACCAGGCACACTCCAATATCAGGCGCATTACAGCGCACCCGCGGCACTTTGTAATGCGTCTGGAGGCGTGTCGCACTACAACCGTATGAAGCTACACATTTATAGCTTCAGTACAGCAAATCCAGGCACATTACTGCTGGAACAGGTAGACCATTTTAATTTTTATGCTATTGTCCCTAATACAGCACCCTTGCGATGAATTAATTAATTAGTATTCTATATATATATATATATATATATATATATATATATATATATATAATTATATATCCCACTCACCCGGCCACTTTATTAGGTACACCTGCCCAAACAATGCTCGTTAAACACTTAATTTATAATCACCCAATCACATGGCGTCAACTCAGTGAATTTAGGCATGTAGACTTGGTCAAGACAATCTCCTGCAGTTCAAACCGAGCATCAGTATGGGGAAGAAAGGTGATTTGAGTGCCTTTGAACGTGGCATGGTTGTTGGTGCCAGAAAGGCTGGTCTGAGTATTTCAGAAACTGCTGATCTCCTGGGATTTTTCACGCACAACCATCTCTAGGGTTTACAGAGAATGGTCCGAAAAAGAAAAAAACATCCAGTGAGCGCCATGTCCTGTGGGCGGAAATGCCTTGTTGATGCCAAAAGGTCAAAGGAGAATGGGCAGGACTGGTTCGAGGTGATAGAAAGTCAACAGTGACTCAAAAAAGCCACCCGTTACAACCAAGGTAGGAGAAGAGCATCTCTGAACGCACAGTACGGCGAACTTTGAGGCAGATGGGCTACAGCAGCAGAAGACCACACCAGGTGCCACTTTCCAGGAAACTGTTCATGTAGGAATGCTCAGACCTGACACCCATAATATGGTGGTGCACCATCTTGCTGGAAAAACTCAGGGAACGTGTCATCTTCAGTGCATAAAGATGGCAACACATCATCATGTAGCAATTTCAGATATCCAGTTGGTGATATATATATACTGTATATATACATGCATACATACATACATACATACATACATACATAAAGTATGTCACAACAGTGAGTAAACCCCTAACATATTTTTCAAATATTGTGTTATATATTTTCAGATATGTAAAGTAGTAAGTGTACAGCATGTATAACAGTGTAAATTTGGTGTGCCCTCAAAATAACACACAGCCATTAATGCCTAAATCAATGACAACAAAAGAGTGTCCACCCCTAAGTGAAAATGGACAAAGTGGGCCAAAAGTTTCAATATTTAATGTAGCCTTCATTATTTTCTGGCACTGTCTTACTTCTCATGGGCATGGAGTTCACTAGAGCTTTACAGGTTGCAGCCACTGGAATCTTCTTCCATTGATCCATTACAACAACACAGAGCTGATGGATGTTAGAGAGCTTGCGCTCCTCCATCTCCCATTTGAGGATGCCCCGCAGATGCTCAATAGGATTTAGGTCTGGAGACACATTTGGCCAGTCGAGCACATTTACCCTCATTTTCTATAACAAGGCAATTATCATTTTGGAGGTGAGTTTGAGGTCATTATCATGTTTGAACACTGCCATGGAGCCCAATTTCTGAAGGGAGAGCATCATGCTGTGCTTAAATATGTCACAGTACATGTTGGCATTTATGATTCCCTCAATGGACTGTAGCTCCACACAGCCACCAGCACTCATACAGTCCCAAACCATGACACTCCCACCACCATGCTTAATTGTAGGCAAGACACACTTAACTTTGTACTCCTCCCCTGGTTGCCGCCACACACGCTTCATACCATATGAACCAAATAAGTTTATCTTGGTCTCATCAAATCAATCCATGTCCTTAGTCTGCTTGTCTTCAGCAAAATGTTTGCGGGCTTTCTTGTGCATCACCTTTAGAAGAGGCTTCCTTCTGGGATGACAGCCATGTAGGCCAATTTGATACAGTGTCTGGTGCATGGTCTGAGTACTGACAAGCTGACTCCCCAACATTTTATCCTCTGCAGTATGTTATGGTTGTCCCCACGACCCACAGTGTGGGTCATGGGAGCACCCTTATCCCCGTTACTTCTGCGGTGCGGGCGGCGGCTGATGACGCGACCCACATGCAGGGTCGCAGGCACACTCATTGGGTGGGAGGTAATAGCGACAGGGGGTTAATATCAGCCTTGCGGTGCCAAAAACCACCGCTGGCTGACACCAAGCCCAAGCGATAGTAATGGAGAGGCGTCTGTCAGATGCCTTCATTACTAAAACTGAAATTAAATGGAAAAAAAAGACACAAATTGCACAAAAAACTTTTATTTAAATAAACACTACACATAAAATAGTCTGAACTGGATGGACGTCTTGTCTTTTTTCAGCCTTACAAACTATGTAACTATCCAACGCCAGACCTCTTTCAGTATTTTATTTGTCAGATATCTCTATTACGAATCCTTGAAATGAAATGAAAAAAAAAAACAAAACTGGTTTTTGGAGGGATTAGAGAGGAAGGAAAGGTTGGGAGGAAGGGAGGTCTAGCTACGAAGGCAGGAAAAGCCCCTAGCAGACAGTGTCATCAGGGGAGCGTCTTAAGACACTTACCTGGTGCCACTGTTCCTCTACACTTGCCAGCTGACAGAAAGTGAGTCTGCACACACTATTTGTGAGTTCCATGGGTTCACAAACAGTGTAGTGCACAGAGCTGACCTGGGGATTCAGGCCATATGACCTGGGTACCCAGGGCATCCCAAAGAATCAGCACTTCTTCTAGCCGTTCCGGGATTGCGGGACATTGTCTCCAAATTGGGACTGTCCCACCCAAATTGGGATAGTTGGAAGGGATGTACATATTGGGCGACATGTATGATCAGGTTTTGCGCCTGTTTTCTGGCGAAAACGGCGCCTCACCGATCCGAATCCCCTGTCTGACGCAGGGATGCGATGTAAGGCGCAACCTTCGCCACTTTCAGATGCGCCTAACATGAAGGGGCTCGGTGTGGGCGTTCTGTAGCCGGACGCGGCACATTCGAATACTCCGAGGCATGTATGATCGCGGCTCGGCAAAGTGCGGCGCATTGTAGCGCTCACCAGCTCCGACAGGCAGACCTAGTTGAAGTTGGTCTAAATGAGCCGGAGGAGGCGAAGTGAAGCGAGAACGTAACATGAGAAGAAACATATAGAAGATCGCAAAAGAAATCCATCTCAGCGCTCAGCTCCGTGAGGCATGGAGTATGATTCCAAAAAAAACGTTTTTATTAGGTGTAAAACATTATCATAAAAAGAGCTCAAAGCTTCAAAAAAAAATAAAAATAATCACTTTTCAAAAATCAAGAACGGTTCAACATCAGGATTTAGGATCTTGGAAATTGCCGGGAAATACAGTAATTCAAATTCTGTAAGCGCTTCTCATTGGTCGGCAGAAACCAGTTAATCAGAATACGAGCGACAGTGACCCATTATAAGCTATGGAGTAGTATTGACCAATCAAATGCAAAGGTGGGACAGTTCAAAATACAGTAAAAAATGCAGAAAAGAGCTGATTGTTTCTACTAGCGGGGGCTTGGAAATCCCTGCCAATCTTAATTGGAGCTACAGTGAACCTTTATAACCTACGGAGTATTATTGACCAATCAAATTGCAAAGGCATAAAGTTCAGAATACAGTAAAAAAGGCAGAAAAAGAGCTGATTGGTTGAGCTAGCGGGGGCTTGGCTATCCCGGCCAATCAGAGCGAGAGCTACGTTGTCCCATTGGAGTCTAGGGAGAGATCGGGGCAATGAAATCTCGGCCCTCAGCTCCGTGAGGCGTGGAGTATGATTAAAAAAATTATTTTTATTAGGTGTAAAATATTATCTGAAAAAGAGCTGAAACCTTCTAAAAACATAAAGCAATCAAATCACTAACAATGCGTTTGTCGCCATCGCCGGCACTACATCAGGAATCGGGATATTGGAAACTGCCGGGAAATACAGTAATTCAAATTCTGTAAGCTCTTCTCATTGGTCGGCATAAACCAGCCAATCAGAATAGGAGCGACAGTGAACCATTATACCCTATGGAGCAGTATTGACCAATCACATGAAAAGGCGGGACAGTTTAAAATACAGTAAATAAGGCAGAAAAGAGCTGATTGGTTGAACTAGCGGGGGCTTGGCTATCCCGGCCAATCAGAGCGCGAGCTACTTTGTCCCATTGTAGTCAATGGAGAGATGAGGGCACTGAAATCTCAGCGCCGTGAGGCATGGAGTATTAGTAAATAAATCGTTTTTATTAAGTGTAAAACATTCTCTGAAAAAGAGCTAAAACCTTCTACAAACATACATAAGTAAAATCACTTACAACGCGTTTGTCGCCGTCACCAGCGCAAAATCAGGAATTGCGATATAGAGAATTGCCGGGAAATACAGTAATTCAAATTCTGTAAGCGCTTCTCATTGGTCGGCAGAAACCAACTAATCAGAATAGGAGTGACAGTGAACTATTATAACCTATGGAGAAGTATTGACCAATCAAATGAAAAGGTGGACAGTTCAAAATACAGTAAAAAAGGCAGAAAAGAGCTGCACTGCGCACTGCGCGTAAGTCCCGCACTGCGCCTCACAATATGGCGACGCGCGGTGGACTTTACACCGCATGTATGAGCGCCCCTCGGGCGCCGACATACATGAGGCGCAGCTTTCAAGTTCGAGCGCTCGAAAACGTGCGCTTCCACGCGGCGAGCTTCATACATGTCACCCATTGTTTTTAAATGATTTTGTTTCCAATACAATGCCCTCGCAATCAATTTTTCTGCAGGGGGGTGATAACTGGAGACTATAATCACTGCCTACATAACACATCTGTAGGTGATGTCAGCTTATATATACATACTACGAGCTCTGGAATTGCAGAAAAGGCCAATGTAGACAGAGACACAGACAGGTTTTCCAGGTCCGGCAATGTTTTGTTAGCACAACATGTATTACATCAATCCCAGGTGCAATAATTTCAACAAAACAGTAAATAAAGAAAACTCCTGCTCGTTTCCCTCACTACACGTTAATGGCGAGGCGCAGGGAACTTTTCACCGCATGTATGAGCGCACCTCTTCGGGCGGCGAATCTTAGGCGCAGTCCCGCAATGCGCCTCGCACACTGGCGAGGCGTGGTGGACTTTTCACCGCATATATGAGCGCACCTCCTTGGGCGGCGAATCTTAGGCGCAGTCCCGCACTGCGCTTAAGTTCCGCACTGTGCCTCACAATCTGGCGACGCGTGGTGGACTTCACACCGTATGTATGAGCGATACATACATGAGGCGCAGCTTTCACGTTCGAGCGCTCGAAAACGTGTGCTCCCACGCGGCGAGCTTCATACATGTCACCCATTGTTTTTAAATGATTTTGTTTCCAATACAATGGCCTCGTAATCAATTATTCTGCAGAGGGGTGATAACTGGAGACTATAATCACTGCCTACAATAACACATCTGTAGGTGATGTCAGCTTATATATATATATATATATACATACTACGAGCTCTGGAATTGCAGAAAAGGCCAATGTAGACAGAGACACAGACAGATTTTCCAGGTCCGGCAATGTTTTATTAGCACAACATGTATTACATCAATCCCAGGTGCAATAATTTCAACAAAACAGTAAATAAAGAAAACTCCTGCTCGTTTCCCTCACTACACGTTACTGTTGACAAATGGCTGTAGGGAGATCCTGAATATCTCCAGTAAGGTGCTTCTTAGGCCAATTTCTTTGTTATTATATCGGTAATTGGTGACTTGGAAATGCCAGCCAAAGTCTGGCCTGGAACATGAGGAGTAGTCACCCACCCAACACTTTGACTGCTCCTAGAAAGAGAGGTCACAGATCAGCTGAAACACCCACACTAACTGTAAATAGAGGCCAACCACTTACTGTGGCTGACACAACATAAATTAATGGCTCCTTTCCCACAAAGGCCAGTGAACCTTGGTGACATATCACTTATAACCTTTTCTCTCTCTCCTTCTCCCCTCACAAACATCAGTACACCCCCACACATTTGTACTGAAGATACAACACTCTTTAAAGTGGTAAAATTGTGCCCAATTTGATATTTTCCCTCCCTCTGTTATGGTGTCATGTGACTCGTTAGTGTTACAAGGTCTCAGATGTGACTGGTAAGCAGGTGTGTTAAATTTGGTGTTATTGCTTTTACACTCTCTTATAATGGTCATTGGAAGTTCAACAAGGCACCTCATGGCAAAGAACTGTCTGTCAAACTCTCAAATGGAAGGTGGAGGGGCTAGTGGATGTTAGGGACCTTGCACTCCTCCACTTCCATTTGAAGATGCCCTACAGATGTCCAATAGAGTCTAGGTCTGGAGACATGTTTGGCCAGTCCAATGTCCTTACCCTCATTTACTTTAGTATTGCTAACGGTTTAGACATTGATGGCTGTGTGTTATTTTGTGGGCCCACTTAATTTATTCTGTTATACAAGCTGTACACTGACTACTTTACATTGTATCAAAGAGTCATATCTTCAGTGTTGTCCCATGAAAAGATATAATACAATATTTACAAAACTGTATATACTTTTGATATGCTGTATATACATATCTAATGGGATTAGGAGTGTAGGGGCAATTTAAAAGGCATTTGTTCTGGCCATTCAAGTTTGATGGAAGGTGCTTAGATGTTTCAATTTGCTTTCCAATGACAAGAATAGAGTCATCATTTACTGTACCTTAATGGTTTTGGGGAAGTGGACCTCCTTAACTTTTTTCTTTGTTGACTATACATATGGTTGTACAATAATTCAAGTCTTGCTTTAATTAACTAGTCATATTTACTCAATATAGCCTTATAAATTTAGGGTAGTTTGTTAAGATGTACATCAGCACACAGCAGGGACTAAAACCAATAAAAACATTGGTCAACATTGGGCAACATTGTGGAACATTTAAAAAACATTACTCCTAGTCTTTATACAGTATATGCATATAATTAAGGTTTTTAGTGCATAGTTTGATCAAATTGCATGTTCCCACCTACCATGTTATGGTAACCTCATCAGGTAGGTCCCTAAATCTAATGTCTGCGGGGCCTAAGCAACATACATTCAGGGCAACATGCTCCATTCAAAGTGATTATAAGGATCTTATTCAAACTGGTAGGGGGAGAGCATTGCTAAGATAGTGGCAGCCACTCCTCCAAATGCACAATCCAAGAAAAAAATCAAGTTACTCATATTTATTTTGATCAAATGGTACAATAAACCCCTACTATAATGCATGTATAAAATATAGCATTGATGCTTTTTGAAAGTTATACTAGCCCAGAGTTTTAGTGCCTACTGTATGCTACTGTACTTTGATAATTTGCTTTTTGCAGTCACAACAGTGTGTACCAGTGTCTATGCAAATAGAAGTGTGGGCAGCTTTGTTTTGTTTTTCTTGCCTGTGGCATCTCCTGACATGTCTGTTTTAGTAGATCCTTGTGTTCTCTGTGAAATAACAATTCTGGAGCATCTTCTGTGTTGTGCTGTTATTTCTTAATGAAATGAAATATATTACTGAATTAGTCAGCTGGGTGTTACCGTTCCAGTTTAAATGTATGTGTCAACTATAACAACACTGATTGGTCAACATCAGACTGTGTAGGGACACACCCCCAACTGGTAGCACCCAGCTATCAGAATTAATAATACCAAAGGGATAGCAGAGGAACAGCACAACTAGAGTTACATGAGGAGATGCTTCAAAATCCTTATTTCACAGGAAACACAGGAATTTACTAAAACAGACATGTCAGGAATGGCCACAGGTTTTCTTTAAAAAATGAACATAGACTGCTGACAGTGATTCTAGCTGACATGAGCACTGGAATTACTCTTTGACATCTACAATTTATATTGTCTTTTGATTCAGACCTAGTAGACATTTTAATCTTTATAATAACATTTTCAGTTGGTTGATTGAGGTACAATGTAATTTCATCAATACATGCTTCACTGAATTCAATTCAAGTTAGTATATTTTTCAGCTTTGAAAGCGTTAACAGTTTTCCAGGTTTGAAGCAGGCCACCTACTCACAGCAGTCTGAGTGACAAGCTCTTGTTTGACTCAACCACTTTCCTTGTCTATGGGATGGAACGATTTGTCACAACCATTCTACAAAGCAAAACAATAGGCTCTGTCAAATAACAGACAATGGAAGCTAGCTTCTGTATAGACGCACAGCCTCCCTAGAGAATAAAGGAAGATCCTGTATCACCAAGTGTTAGACAAAAACTGCAGACAGACATTATACAAAAAACTCACATTCCAATGGCTATTATATATAGTAATTGACTTTATTATATAATCCTTTGTGAAACTTGAGTTGAACACTTAAGGGGACAACATTGTGTGGTTTATAAATAAATCATACATTTAAGTTCAGCGTGTCTAAAATTAAAAAGAAAAAAACTTTTCAAATTGTCACAACAATATTAAGACATACCTTAAAGGAAAAAGATTTTTTCTATATCATTATTTTTTTCATGAGTCATGATGCGGTTCGTCCCATTGGCCTGGTCCTTTAACATACCAAGAAGTAAAGTGTGCCACCCAGCTTTCCTAGACCTGTTGCCCAATACTTATTAAAGGTCACCTCCTCCTTTCTTGTCAGTTTGCTGCTGTGCTTGACAATGTTAGTCTGTGATTCCTTATGTGTATTTTCGGTGTCTGTTCTTGATTTGTTTTAAACTTCTCCACTTGTCCACTGTCTGCCCTGACCATCTGCCTGTAACCTGACTACAAAGAAACTCTGCCTGAACTGACCTTTGGCTTGTAACCTTCTGTCTACTCTCTTGGTACCATGCTTGTATATCAGCAGTCATAAAGAGTGACCACATCAGAAGTAGCAAATTTGGAGTGAAGTCGACATCCCGTGTACAAAGGGCTAAAGGGTAAAAACCAGGAAACTCTTTAAACTCCCCTCTGTGATCACGCAAAAGCTCACAACTAACCGACAGAATCCAGAGAATAAAAAAAATCCAAAAATTATAGTACTGTATGGAAATTATAATGAAACTCTGTGTGCTTTTGTAACCTGATTAATATTATTGTATCTTCTGAGTACAGGAACATAAAGCATATAAATCAGAGAGCTAAAACTATGTTCTAAGACATTTAAACAGCCTAAAAATATAGCAATTATTATAAAAAAAAATCACTAGTTCTCATGTGATCAGTATAAACATTGATGTTCCTCATGGCCTAAAAAGTACAGCATTTCAAGTATTCATGTGATACTATAAAATTTATATTTTTTAAACATCACAATTTTTTATACCAATCTTTTAATAAAATCTCTATCATCTGTCTGTGATGTGGAACCAGAGCCCAAAAGGTAATTTCCCAGTAAGCAGAGGCATTTCTACAAAGTCTATTTGGAAAGGTATATATTAGACACAATAACCTGCCATGAATGATGGGTGTAGATTAAAGGAAAGTGAGGGAGCTGGCATGGGAACAAGATCGATGTTATTCTGCACTACACTTGATCTTGCATTATTCTTTCTTGGGTCTGTATTTTCTTGATGGCTTGTCAAATATCTGAATGTGTTACACACAGAAGAAAAAGGTTTGATGAAGATGCTGAATCCACCACATTCAACTTGGTGAAATAGCATGCACTTATGAAATATGAATTGTACTGTCAAAATGAAGAACTTGAAAAATATGTACCCTTGTATATGCAAGTAGGATTAACTCTCCTTTAGCCAGAGCTGTATGTATTCTTGAACCTCAGAAATCACTTCAGTAATAAAAGATATTTCTTTTGGACAAATTCATGCATTTGCTAATCTTCGCATGCCATAGATTCTTATACTATTCAACATCTTAGGTTATAAGATTTTTTACACCCTTTATATTATCTATAGTTGTCTCTCTTGTGTCATATATAGGTTACCTATTGGTCTCTGGGTTACCTACCTTTGCCAATTAAGGACTCTTGAGAAATTCCATTAAGAGGAATAACACACTATTTCTAGCCTCTTTACTGAGACAAAACGAGGATCTTGCAAAACCATCTCTGCTATATGTCTACTCAGGTACTCTTCTCCAAATTAAACCAAAGCCATAGAACCCAGGATGGACAGACAAAATGATTTAAAGACACCATCAAGATCTACCTTCAAAAAGCAAAATTAACATTTATAATCGGAGAGTACTTATCACAGAGGAAAGCTAATTCACCGACTGCCCCATACCTTTAACTGTACCTCTTCAGTGAGTACCAGCATCTTACTCTTTACAGATGTAATGCAGGAACCTAGAAACAACCATTTATAGGTTGTTTTCTCTTCCTTTCAGATAAGACACTAGTATAGATAAAATTTCTAGCTATGTTTGAAGGTTTTATTATAGTCAATTTTCTTTTTCCTAGATGGGGCTAATATGCATACTTTTTTCCAATGGAGTATTGCATATAAAACTCCATACCTTTAGCTGGATAACTTCAATAAGTACGGTATTAGTAACCCAAGTGTTGGTAAAAAGTAAAATTTGACACATATTCAGTAAACTTATATTACATTTCTTATTTATTCTGTTTAAATATCTTATTCTTTTTAGTCATTATTCTCATCTATGTCTCTAGACTGATTTGGACATTTACACCCCTTAACCTATATACAATTCATGAGATTTTCTTCTGTTAACAGTTACAGACAGATAGGTAGAGCCACTGACCTTAAGACATGACTGAGTCTGAAGGTATTCATCTGTCCCTTTCTGCTTGTGTAAACTTTGCAAAATAATAAACCTTTGTAATTAACTGAAGCTTAATTGAGCATCCAAGCAGCTTAGAACAAATTAAAATCTAATGAACAAAAATTCCTTGTCCTAACAAGTGAGATCAATGTCTTATCATGACTCACAGCAAGAGAGATTTGTTAATGTAGAAGGATACAGTGTTAACTTCTGTTATTGAATTTTTTATGCTTTTATTGTACTTGCTCGGTCTTTAGGTTCCTAGAGTCTTTTAGCTGGTGCTTTGTCAATGGGCCTTTCAAATTTGCTTTTGTCATCTTTGCAAAAGCTCTTCATCTTTGTTGCTTCTCATATGTGAGCACAAAGTCAGTATCACAGTCCGTGCCGCGGTTTCTGTTCTGGGTCGTGGACATGGCAGTGTTCCTGTCCTTATGCTGCGGCCTCTGCTGCAAACTGCGGACGTACCTGTATTCCTATCGCAGATCTGGTTCCTCTTGTGGTGCCACTGTCGCTGTGAACACTTCTGACACCGCTGCTTCCCACCTGCGGTTGCTGTGCGGCTTTTCCCATGCTGGCCATGCTGCTCCTCCATCTTGGCTGCTGCCCTGATTCCTTGTCTCTCTATATGCACTAATTTATTCCCAGAGTGTGCAGCAGGGTTGTGCTTCCTCTGCCAATCCCCTTCCACCTGTGTGGTTATAAGCCTGCTTCTCCCCGCACTCCCTGCCTGATCCTTGTTGTGGTCTCATGTTGTGTTGTTCCATGTTCTCATGTTGTGTTGTAGTTTCTTGTAGTGTCTTGTCTTGTTTTTTAGTCTCCATGCTGGTTTCCATGTGTCTGTCTGTCTGTCGGTATCTTTGTCCGTGAGCTTCCTTGCCATGTTCTGTGCCTGTGTTCAAACCATGTTTATGCCTTTGTTCCTAGCCTGTGTCCTAGTTTTAGTCTCTGCTCATGTTATTGGTGTTGCTTTGTACCTTGCCTTCTGTTTAACCTTCCTGTTTGGCATCCGTTTTGTCCTGTCTTTGTCTGTTCTGTACCTGCACATATCTATATCTTTGTCCCTAATCCTGTTGGTGCCTAGCATTGGCACTTCTGGTCTGTCTGGCCAGCTGCCACTGCTGGGGTCTGCTCTGAGGTAGCACCTGGGGGCTGTCGGGGAAGCCATCTTTACCATCTAAGGCTCTGTGAAGATACCCGACAGCCACTTAGTTACACCCCCTTGGAGCAAGCCCGGCAGTGGTCCAGTGGCTCCACTACCCGCTTTACCCGCTCACCTGTTACAGTAGGATTAGGCCATGGACTCTGCTGACATTCTGCCCTGTTTTATTGGTCTAGGTGCAGGTCTTGTTTTTTGGCAGTTCCTTTTTTGTGTGTGGGAGTGTTTTACCTTTATTTTTTGACGGGTCTTTTTGGTGTTTGGCAGCTGCTGGCCACTCCCAGCTTTGAGCCTTCTGAGTCCCCATAGCTTACGGTCTCGCCCTGAGCCTTCTGAGTCCCTGTGGCTTACGATCTCGCCCTGAGCCTTCTGAGTCCCCGTGGCTTACGGTCTCGCCCTGAGCCTTCTGAGTCCCCATGGCTTTCGGTCCCAACCCCATTCTGCCTAGAGCCCTGTTTGTTCCTCCTGTGCACCTCCATTTCCTAGGTATTCCCAGTACTGGCCTGTAGTTTGGTTTTGGGGTTGCCCCCGGAGAAGTTTCAGTTCCCAGACCTTTGTGGGATTTCCATTTTGTGGTTTTGGAGGAGGAGGGGACTTAAAGGGGTGTTATCGTTTCATTAAATGGTCTTCAGAATAAGGGGACAGTGAAAACAAGCAATTTTGCAATTGGATGTCATTAGCAAAGCTGCCTTGTTCTCACAGTGTCCCTTATCTTGTGTTTTTATTTACACTGATATCCAGTGTGGGTCTAATCCCTCCTGATCCCTCCTCCTTGCAATTCACTAGCTGAGAGCTCATTTACATTCTGGACAGCCCCTGGGTCGATTCATGGAGCTGTGTGTCTGACTCAGAGTTAGGGGCCGTAGCATTTTCTGTTTCCACACCGAGCAGAAACAGACTGCAGCACATTGTACAATGAGAAAACATGACAGTTTTGACCCTGTGCCTAACTCTCCTGCATACACGCAGATCTGTGCCATTCTTAGAAAGCTGTAATACATCTCCAGCTTTGAGAGATCAGTGCTCAGATTAGATTGAATGCAGCCTGTGGTATGTATACAGCTCTTAATAAATAAGACTGATAGGGAGAGACACAGTGATATGTGGACTCAGAGGGAGGGGGGGGGGGATCCAGGCCACAGTGAAGGGGGGAATGATGTCATCCAGCTGGAGGGGAAGAAACGCCCCTGCATTCACAGAGTTGGGAAGCTAAGAGAAGTGTGAATCAGCCGAAGTAAGGAAGCGATACATCCCCTTTAAAGAGGGAGTTACTGTGACGGTCCATGCCGCGTTCTCTGCTTTGGGCCGTGGACATGGCCGTGTTAATGTTCTTATGCCATGGCCTCTGCTGCGAACCGCGGACGTACCTGTATTCCTATCGCAGATCTGGTTCCTGTTGCAGTGCCACTGTCGCCGTGAATGCTCCTGTCACCTCTGCTTCCCACCTGCGGCTGCTGTGTGCCTTTTCCAATGCTGGCCATGCTGCTCCTCCCTCTTGGCTGCTGCCCTGATTCCTTGTCTCTCTATGGAGGGCAGCAGCCACATTATGTACTCATTTTTTCCCACAGTGTGCAGTAGGGTTGGGCTTCCTCTGCCAATCCCTTTCCACCTGTGTGGTTATAAGCCTGCTTCTGCCCACACTCCCGCCTGATCCTTGTTCTGTTGTTCCATGTTGTGTTATGTTCTCATGTTGTGTTGTAGTTGCTTGTAGTGTCTTGTCTTATGTTTGCTAGTCTCCATGCTGGTTTCCATGTGTCTGTATCTTTATCCGTGAGCTTCCTTGCCATGTTCTGTGCCTGAGTTCAAGCCATGTTTATGCCTTTGATCCTAGCCAGTGTCCAAGCTTTAGTCTCTGCTCATGTTCTTGGTGTTGTTTCCAGTCAGTCTATGTTTTGTACCTTGCCTTCTGTTTAACCTTCCTGTTTGTCATCCGTTTTGTCCGGTCTTTGTCTGTTCTGTACCTGCGCATATCTACATCTAGTCTGCTATATCTTTGTCCCTAATCCTGTTGGTGCCTAGCATTGGCACTTCTGGCCTGTCTCGTCAGCTGCCACTGCGGGGGACTGCTCTGAGGTAGCACCTGATGGCTGTCGGGGAAGCCATCCTTACCATCTAAGGCACTGTGAAGATGCTGACAGCCGCTTAGTTACGCCGCTTCGGAGCAAGCCCGGCAGTGATCCAGTGGGTCCACTATCCGCTCACCTGTTACAGTCAGTAAGCTCATATGACTGAACAACTCATATATGATAGTTTATAAACCTAGCACACAAATGTGTACATATCAGGGTATACAGACCAAATACAGTGCCTCAGACACTCAATGTGCGTTTCACCGCCAGGGTGTCTAAGGCACTGTATTTGGTCTGTATATCCTGATATGCACACATTTATGTGCTATATTATTTCTTATAATTTGTATTGCTTGTATTATATATTCTCTGAGTGTGCTGTTATTGTAAGATTCTGGTTTATTACTTAGGGGGTGCCTCAGACACCCAACATTTTTGCCAGTAGGTTTTCCAAACCACAAATCTTGACCAATGATAATTATTTATTTGACGTAACTTAAGCGATAAAACTGCAAAATATATTAAGAAAAGTTTTTATTAAATTTGTTGTATATTTAGCTTTTTCATTAGCCACCAGAGAAAATACATAGCATTTATAATTGTGGTCAGGCAAATGTATCCAGTGTCTTCAGTATTCTGGTATTGTAAATTGTTTTTGTATTAATGTGTCTATGTATTCTATATTTCATTGATCAATAAATTGTAGTTTTTATGCAATAGGAATGATAATGTCTCCTTTTATATCTTAAGCTGGTACAAGGTCCACAAGCCTACACACTCCTCTTTTGTATTTTTGTATTTGTACTTTCTTTTGTGTTTATGACAAGTCCGCATTAATGTATGTTTTTGGATCATCTCCTTTTGTATTGTAAGCTGTGATCATATAAGCCTGCATTCTTCTGTTGAAAGGTCTGATCTATTTCACAAGCTTATCTTCATCTAATGTATGTTTTTGCCTTGTTATCATCTTGTCCGAGTGGTGTTTTGTTTACTTTAACTCAAACTTTGGACCGGCAATTTCATGGTACAAGTTAATGTACACAAATAACATCTTTACGTTTTAATCTGACACAGCACGTAGGCTGTGTCCGCCATTTTTTGTTCAAGAAATATAAAAGTCAGAGAAGCTCTTGGTTGCAGAAGAAGCTCTGTACCTGTGTGTAGAGGAGGCTCTCACCGGTGTTTTACACATATGTAGAGGACACTCTCATCGGTTCTCCATAGAGTTCTCTGTCTTCGCCATTTGCTACTCATGGCTGATGAATTTTAGACAGATAAAGAAAAAACTCCTAATAATATAAGTAACTTTGTAACTAATCTAAGGACCTTTGTAACTAAGTATTTTGAAAAGGTCTACACAATATCACAGTATTTTTTGTAATCAACTTTTAAATATTTTAAATAAATTAGCATTATATACTAATTGACTGGCCTTCTTTAAAGCCATATCCAGAACATATATAGAAAAAACAATAGTATATACCTGTGAACAAGTTTAAAGCCATTTTACACCAGCATGTAGAAGAGCCACAGTACTAAATAAGGTGTAAAAATAAACAACCACTTACACACCTACTATCCAAGAGGAAGATGATTGCTAGTATTACAGTCGCACAGAGATAAGGCTTCTGTAGGGTGCCATTCATACAGTTACGTGTGGTGCACCAACTGGTGATACCCATATTCTTCAATCAGAGTGCCCAGCATATTCCAAATGCCCAGCACAAATACGGACACTCTATGCTCTGCAGTATTACAGGACCAAATTTCATCCTGAAAAATAGCAAGCATGGGGTATTAGTTGATATTGTAGCCAAAATATGCAAGCCTGCAACTCACACTTTCTTTGCTAGCAATTCACAGAAAAATGAGACATTATTTACTTAAAATCACAGAAAAAGGCAAATACTTACCGCTATTGAGGCAGGTAAAAAATATAGGCCCAGTAGGAGGAAAAAAAGCCACAGTGCCACAACGATTTTCTTTTTAAATATGGCCTTTTTCTGTCATTTTGTAACGCTGCAAGCTAATTCATTTCTATAGGCAACGCTTTTTCTTTTAACAAATTTGGAAGAACATTCCCTTTATATGTTTTTTTC
>JAODAL010057855.1:0-22426 GCA_025379985.1 Phyllomedusa bahiana | reverse complement strand
GACGACTGTGGAGCATAGGTAATAGACCTCTCTCAGACCTATAGGAAAACACAAAAACATCATATATATGGGGGGAAGATCCCCAAAGTGCTGGAGAGGAGAGCGGCCCGGGGGAAAAAAATAATGGGGGGCCACACCCCGGGTGCGGGTTTATTCTATAAAACCCCGTCCATCCTAAGAAAAACCCTGTACGGTGACCCTAAGCCGGTTCTCCACCGGCCTGTGGTCCCAATGAGAGTGCATACCCCACACGTAACTACAACCCTATTGGTAAAATAATGAGATGCTTTCTCCCACACAGAACTAAACCATATTGGGAACAATGAGAGTGCATACTCCACACGTAAAAGAAAACCCATTTCTGGAGAACAAATGAGAGTGCATATCCCCCCAGAACACAACCCTTTTGGGGACAATGAGAGTGCATACTCCACACGAAAACTAAAAACCCACTATCGGAGGACTAATGAGAGTGCATACTCCAACGTAACTACAACCACTATCGGGAGGCTAATGAGAGTGCTACTCCACACAGTAACAAAACCCACATCTGGGGACAAATGAATGCATACCCCACACAGTAATATACCACTTTTGGAGAACTAATGAGAGTGCATCGCCCCCAGTAATCCCCCCTACGGGAGAATAATGAGAGTGCATACCCCCCCCCTAAAAAATTCCACTATCTGGAGAATGGAGTGCTACCCCCACACAGAAAACTACAACCCCTATCGGGGAAATTAATGAGAGTGCATACCCCCAAAAGAACTTACCACTTCGGAATAATGAGGTGCAAAGCCACACAGTAACTACAACCACTATCTGGAGAATGGAGTGCATATCCACCTAACACAACCACTATCTGGGAAGGGGTGCATACCCACACGTAACTCAACCCCTATCGGGAATAATGAAGTGCATACCCCCACAGTAACTACAAAACCACTTCTGGAAAAAACTAATGAGAGGCATACCCACACGTAACTAAACCCTATCTGGAGGACTAATGAGAGTGCATACCCCAAAGTAATACAACCACTACGGGGGGGACTAATAAAGGTGCATACCCCAACAGTAACTAAACCATTTTGGGAGAACTAATGAGAGTGCATTTCCCACACAGTAACCAACCCTTATCTGGAGAACAAATGAGAGGCATATCCACACAGAAAACTACAACCCTATCTGGTGAACTAATGAGAGGAATACCCCACACATAACAAAACCACTATTGGAGAACAAAATGGAGTGCATACCCCAACAGTAACTACAACCCTTATCTGGAGAACAATGAGAGTGCATACCCCACACTAACTAAACCACTATCGGTGAACAAATGAGAGTAAATCCCCACACAGAACTCAACCACTATCTGGGGGAATAATGGAGTGCATACCCCACACAGTAACTCAACCACTCCGGGAGGACTAATGAAGTGTCTCCACACAGAACAAAACCCCTTTTGGGAGCCCCTAATGAGAGGCATACCCACACAGTAACACAAACTATTGGAGAAACTAATGAGAGTGCATCTCCCCCACAGAACTCAACCACTTTTCTGGAGGACAATAGACTGCATACTCCACACAGTAATACAACCACTAGGGAGGTCAATGAAGTCAAAACCCCACACAAAAACAAAACCCACACTGGGGACAAATGAGAGGCATACGCCACAAGTAACTAAACCACTATCTGGGAACTAATGAGAGTGCATACTCCACACAGTAAAAAACCCACTATCTGGAGGCTAAATGGGTGCTTTCCCACACTTGAATCCGAGTTTTTTTTTTGGGTTTGTCCTTTACAATATTTAACCGTCTCTCCCATTTTGGTTTTTCCAGCTTCTTTCTGCCGTCAGCCCAGAGAGACGCCCGCTCCATGGTCATCATCAGTCAGGGAGCGGAGGTCATTCGTATAAAACTGGACAAATTCTCCGAGCTGGCAGATCTCACCACCTTGAAGAAGCTGAAGGAGAAGATGGTTCTGTACCCCAGGTAGGATGCCCTCATCTCAGGGGCTGCAGCCACATATCCCTCCAGAGCCGGCAGTAATGGGAGTGCAGCTCCCCCTCCCCTCCCCCAGCATCAGTGACACAGAGTGCAGCTCCCCCCCCCCCTCTCACGCCTCAGTGCCCGAGTGCAGCTCCCCCTAGCCTCTACAGCATCATGTCACAGAGTGAGCTCCCCCCCTCCCCACATCGGCCCCACAGAGTGCAGCTCCCCTCCCCTTTCACAACATCAGTGTCAAAGGTGAGCTCCCCTCCCCTTCCCCCCAGCTCAGTGTCACGGGAGTGCAGCTCCCCCCCCCCTCTCACAGCATCAGTGTCAAAGAATGCAGTCCCCCTCCCCTCTCAAGCATCAGGTCACAGAGTGCAGCTCCCCTCCCCCTCCCAGCTCAGTGTCACAGAGTGCGCACCCCTCCCCTCCCCAACCCTCATGTAAAGAGTGCAGCCCCCCCTCCCCTCTCACAGTCATGTACAAGTGCAGCTCCCTCCCCCTCCCCATCTCGTGTCACAGAGTGCACCCCCCTCCCCTCTCCACATCAGTGTCACAGGTGCAGCTCCCCTACCCTTCCCAGCATCAGTGTCACAGAGTGCACCCCCCCTCCCCTTCACAGCCTCATGTCACAAGTCGCTCCCCCTCCCCTCCCCAGCATCAGTGTCCAGAGTGAGCCCCCCCCCCTCTCTCCGCATCATTCACAAGTGCAGCCCCCCTCCCCTCTCACACATCTTTGTCACAAGTGCGTCCCCCCCCCCTCTCCCATCATCAGTTCACAGAGTGCAGCTCCCCTCCCCTCTCCCGCATCAGTGACAAGTGCAGCTTCCCTCCCCTCTACAGCATCAGTGTAAAAGGTGCAGCTCCCCCTCCCCTCCACAGCATCAGTGCACGAGGCAGTCCCCTCCCCCCAGCATCAGTGTCACGAGTGAGCTCCCCCTCCCCCCCCAAACAGCCTCAGGTACAGGGTGCGCTCCTCCTCTCCTTCACAGCCTAGTGTCACAGAGTCAGTCCCCCTCCCCTCTCCCAGATCGGTACAGATGCGCTCCTCCTTCCCCTCCACAGCCTCAGTGTCACAGATTGCAGCCCCCCCTCCCCTTTCACAAACATCAGTGTCAGGAGGCAGCTTCCCTCCCCTCTCACAGCATCAGTGTCACAGAGGCAGTCCCCTCCCCTCTCACCACATCAGTGTACAGAGTGCAGCTCCCCCCCCCTCAACAGCATCAGTGTCACAGAGTGCACTCCCCCTCCCCTCTCCGCATAGGGTACGAGTGGCAGCTCCTCCCCCTCCTCTCACACCCTCGTGTTACAGAGTGCAGCTCCCCCTACCCCCCAGCATCAGTTCACGAGGCGGCTCCCCTCACCCTACCCCATCTATTGAACGAGTGTCAGCTCCCCTCCCCTCTCCCATCATCATGCACAGGGGTGCAGCTCCCCCCCACTTCCCACTTCAGTGCACAAGAGTGCAGCTCCCCCTACCCCCACGCATCAGTGTCCCAGAGGTCAGCTCCCCTCCCCTCTCCCATAAACGTGCACAGAGTGCGCTCCCCCCCTTCTCACGCACTGCCCACAGAGTGCAGCTCCCCTCCCCTCTCCCCTCATCAGTGTCACAGAGTGCAGCTCCCCTCCCTCTCTCCCAGATTAGTGCACAGATGGCAGCTCCCCTCCCCCCTCTCCAGCATCAGTGTCAGAGTGCAGCTCTCCCTCCCCTCTCACAGCATCAGTGTCAAAGAGTGCAGCTCCCCCTCCCCTCTCACAGCATCAGTGTCACAGAGTGCAGCTCCCCTCTCCCAGCATCAGTGTCACAGAGTGCAGCTCCCCCTCCCCTCTCACAGCCTCAGTGTCACAGAGTGCAGCTCCTCCTCTCCTCTCACAGCCTCAGTGTCACAGAGTGCAGCTCCCCCGCCCCTCTCCCAGCATCAGTGTCACAGAGTGCAGCTCCACCTCGCCTCTCACAGCATCAGTGTCACAGAGTGCAGCTCCCCCTCCCTTTCTAACATCAGTGTCACAGAGTGCAGCCCCCCCTCCCCTTCAGCATGTGTCACAGAGTGCAGCTCCCCCTCCCCTCAAGCATCGTGTCACAGATTTGCAGCTCCCCTCCCCTCTCACAGCATCAGTGTCACAGAGTGCAGCTCCCCCTCTCCCCTCACACCCTCAGTGTCACAGAGTGCCGCTCCCCCTCCCTCTCCAGCATCAGTGTCACAGGGGTGCAGCTCCCCCTCCCCTCTCCCAGCATCAGTGTCACAGAGTGCAGCTACCCCTCTCCTCTCACAGCATCAGTGTCACAGAGTGCAGCTCCCCCTCCCCCTCTCCCAGCATCAGTGTCACAGAGTGCAGCTACCCCTCCCCTCTCACAGCATCAGTGTCAGAGTTGCTGCAGCTGCATCCCTCTCCGCCATTCTGCTGCATCATACTGCATAGGATTCTGTTCATACGGCATCTGCCGTATTCACTGGGACAGCTCCTGGAGCATAGGTCAAACATATCTATAGGCTGCCATTTACCTGGCAGATAAAGAAGGGCCTTTTATTCTCCATTGGGCAGGTACACAGTCAAGTCCCATTAACATGTTGTTATCACCAGCTAATATCGCAGAAGTATTGCTGTCTGTGGGACCTGGACGTGCAGCCTAGACGGAGTCCAATTTCCAATATCGTAGGTGGAACAGAATTGAAGCCTGTTCCTAGTGTGTAAAGTAGCCTTAGGTTAGCCAGAGGTTTCCTTGGGATGCACGTGGTGTGACATCCGTCTGACTCTGGGGACTCGCAGACCATAAGCCACAGTATTAGGGGTTTAGCAGAGGTTGCGCAGATGTCCATTCCCGTCCCGCTAGCCTCTCCGCGGCGCCTACGCCTTGTTGTGCCGACTGGTGGCGCAGCTCCCATACACAAGTGAGGGTTAGCAGTAGAGTTGCCAGTAGAACAACTCCGTCTGCCCTCCGGAGCCCCATACACAGTTAGGGTGTAAGCTGAGAGGGAGCACAGGGCGGTGATTTGGTGACCATCCGTAAGCTGCTCTGGGGCCATCCCCCATACACAGATTAAGGTGTGCGAAAGCCAGCAGGCTGCATGCTGACATGCGTTTCTTGCTCATGGGCCCCCCCATCCCATCTCACGGTAGAGTTAGCCAGAGGTTGCAGTGGCATCCGTCTGCTCCAGATCGAGCCCAATACAGCTGTAGGGTTAGCAGAGGCTGCCATGACTGACATCCGTCTATCTCGGGTGCGCCCCATACTCACTAGTTAGAGGTTAGCAGAGCGTGACAAGTGACTATCCGTACATAGCTCTAGGTCTCCCATACACAGTGAGGGCTTAGCCAGTAGGTGTTGCAGTGATCATCCGTCTGCTTTTTTTATTTTATTTATTTATTTTATATTTTCTTACTCCGCGGACGTGTTGGGGCTCGGGGTACCATACACAGTAGGCTGGTTATACAAGAGTGCTTTTGCGCGCAGTGACATATTGCTGTTGTCTCGTTTCTGCGGCCCCCGATCACAGTAGCGCCTGTTAGCACTGAACTGGGCCTCAGCTGATCATACGTCATGATGCCGGATGGTAACCCCTTATACACAGTATAGGGGTGTTAGCGGAGGTGCCAGTGACATCCGTCCCTGTCCAGCGCGCCCTCATACACATAAGTAAGTGGTTAGCCCAGAGCTGCAGTGACATCCAATACTGCTCCCGGTTTGCCCATACACGCTGTAAGCGTTTAGCAGAGGATGCATCGGTGACTATCCAGTGCTCTGCTCTGTAGGTCCCATACACAGTAGGGCTTAGCCAGAGATGCCAGCTGACACTACTGTACTCTCTTCCAGGGCCCCTATTATATACCACGCTCAGTAGGCTTAGCAGAGCGTGCCAGTAGACCATGTTGCTCTGCTCCAGGGAGCCCCAGATACACAGTAGAGTTAGCAGAGAGTGGACCCATAGTATGACATCCCTTTCCATGATCCCGGACCGGCACCCGCCATAACACAGTAAGACGTCTTGAGCAGAGGTGCACAGTGACCATATGTCATGCTCCCATCCAGGGCCCCCATATTACACAGTAGACCGGGGTTAGAGAGGTAGCGCCAGAAGAAGTGCACATCCGTTGATCCTCCTCCAGGGGCGCCCCATACACACGGTAGGCACGTTAGCAGAGGCTGCAGTGACCTCCCTGTCTTCTACCGGACGGCGCCTCCGCATACACGAGCTTAGGGTTAGCAGAGTGTCAAGTGACATCCCGTCTCTGATCCGGGGCCCCACCTATACAAACAGTATAAGGGCTTGTAGCATGAGCGCTGCCTAGTGAACAGTGACCATCCGTGCTGCTCGTTGGGCCCTCATAACAGAGTTTAGGCTGTTACGCAGGACCGGACTGCCAGCCTGACATCTCGTGATCGTCGCCTGGAATGCGCCCCCATACACAAGCTAGGGTTACGCAAGAGGCTGACAGTGAGACATACCCGTCTGCCTCCCTAGGGGACTCCATAAACAGTAGGTTGTTAAGCAGAGCGCATAGCCATGAATCTGTATGCCCCGGGGACTCCTATACACAGTAAAGGAGTTTAGCAGAGGTGCAGCGTGAAATCCGTCTGCCACCCTCCGGGCTGTCCCGCATACATGCAAGCCTACGTGTTAGAGATGGCTGCGGCAGTGACACTCCGTCATGCTCCGTGATTGGGCGTCCCATAACACAGCGTAGGGAGTTCGCATGCTAGAGCCGTGCTTAATGTCCATGAGTGACATACCGTCTAAGCTCCGGCCCCCTACACAGTAGCGGTCTAGCAGAGGTCAGTTTGTTGCAGTCACTGACAATACGTCTCTCTGCGGGCCTATCACACATGTGTGAGGCTCTGTTAGCAGGAGTGTGCACTTTCATCCGTTCATGCTCACACCGGCCCCCATACACAGTAGCGGTTTAGCAGGATGTGATACAATCGACATCAGCTCGTTCACTCCGCGGCCACACTACACGAGTAGGTTAGAAAAGTTGCCAGCTGACATCCTCTGCTCTTCGTTCGTCGCGGCAAGAGGTCGTCCCATACACGGGTAGATGTTAGCAGACGGTCTTGTCCCAGTGACATTCGTGATCTCCTCACAGTGCCCCCCATAGCGACAGTAGGGTTAGCAAGCACAAGGCATGCACGATTGCAGCTGAATGTGCACATCCCGTGATCGTCTGCTCTAGCCACGTCCCATACACGAGGTAGGTCTAGCAGAGAGGTGCAGTGACATCCGTCTTGAATTCCCTTGTAGAATGAGTCACCAGTATACGAATAGGTCGGTTGTATGCAGAGCGTGCAGTACATCCGTCTGCTCTGAGCCCCTATAACAGTACAGGTCGTTGGCAGAGTGTATGTGCCTATTGTGACATCCATGTCGGCTACCTCGGACTCCTATACACAGTAGGGTTAGCAGCAGGTGCCGAAGATGTGACATCTGTCTGCCTCCGCGGACTCCATACACTGGGTAAGGGTTAGCAGAGTTGCACGTGACATCCGTCTGCTTTCCGGGGGTCCATACAGCAGTGAGGCGTTAGACAGAGGCGTCTGCAGTGACACATCCTCCTGCTCCGGGTAATATGGACTCGTTCCCATACACTGTAAGGGTATAGCAGAGCGTTGCCCTTATGTGATCTTCAGTCCTTGCCTGCATGCTGGGCCCCATAGACAAAGTAAGAGAGTTAGCCAGAGCAGTTAGCCAGAGTGACAATCGTGTCTAGCCTCTGACGACCCATTACACTAAGTAGGGTTAATGCAGAGGGATGTGCAGTGACATTCCTCGTGCTGCCTACTGGGGGCCCACATACACCATTTAAATAGACAGGTAATTAGCAGTACGGCAATAGACCAGCTGACTATCATCTGCTCACGCGGCAGCGCCCGCGCCACTCAGTTACAGTAGTAGTGTTGAAAGCCCAAGAGGCTAGCTAGTGACATTCCGTTGCTCTCTGGGCGCCTCCATACGACAAGTGATGAGTTTAGACTAGAGATGCCCCGACAGTTGGACATCTGTGTCTTCTCTGGCCGACCCACATACACAGTAGGTTAGCTGAGGTGCTCCTGTGTAGACATTACCGTAACATGCTTACGGGAGGCCCGCCATACCACGCGAGTAGGGGTTAGCCCAGAGGGTGCCGAATGAATCCCTAATCCATTGTATGGTGATTGCCAAGTCGTCTGTCTCTCTGCGGCCCGGCATACAACTAAGACAATATAGACAACTAGGGTTGCAGCGATGGTGCTCAGTAGACTCATCCGTAACTGCCTTCTGAGGACTCCATACACAGCCTTAGCGGTACTTGCAGAGGAGGGCAGCCTGCAGTGACAATCCGTGTACTAACGAACTCCGGGTGACGGGTCCCATACACTGAGTTAGGGTTTAGTCTCAGAGAGGTGCTTTGACATTACGTATACTGCCTACCCTTATTGCCGCCGACCCAAATTAACAGTAGGTTGTGCTTGAGAGACGTGCAGGTGATCAGTGACATCCAGTCTCCCCTGGGCCCTATTACACAGCATAGGGTTAGACCAAGAGAGGTGCCACTCTAGTACATTCCGTCTGCCCTCCACGGCCCCACGCTCCCCTACCACCACTACCACATGCTACAGGTGATTAGCAGATGTATCAATGACATCCGTCCTAAGTCTACCCCCGCCATCGCGCCACATAACAGTAGGGCTTAGAAAAAGGTCCTGCAGTGGACATACCGAATTTCTTCCTTGTCCTGGGCGCCCCATAGACAACGCAAGTAAGAGTTAGCAGAGGCTGCCAGTGACCATCTGGTCCTCCTTCCAGGGCCCCAATACACAGTGAGGGCTGTTAGCAGAGGATGCAAGTGACATCCGACTCTGCTTCTTTCCTCATAGGTCCCCCATATACAATAGGAGGTTTTAGAAGAATGAGCGTGCCAGTGACCATCCGTCTGCTTCTGGATGGCCCCCCTCTAGGATCCATTACTATTGTGTAGAGTTGTTGTAGCCAAGAGTGCACGTGACATTCCGGTCTGACTATGGGGCCCCCCATACACGAGTAGCGGTTAGACACAGAGGTGCGTCGACCATCGATATGCTCCCGAATGCTTCCATACACCTGTAAGTGGTTAGCCCCCAGTAGGCATGCAAGTTGACACTCCTGTACTTCATGCCGGGCCCCATATCACAGAGTACGGCGGTTGTAGGGTTAGCAGATGGTGCGAGTGACATCAACCGTCTGCTTGACTGGCGGGCCCCATACCACACAGTAAGTGTGTTAGCGCAGAGGGTGAATTGATTGCAGATGACATACACGTCCGCTCGCTCCGGAGAGGCCCCCCCATACACAGTAGGGTTATGCCGAGAGGTGCAGTGACATCATCTCGTATGCCTCCGGGCGCGCCACATGACAGACCAGTAGGGTTAGCAAGAGGTACAAGTGACATCTGTCTGCTGCTGGGGCACCCATACACAGTCAGTGAGGGTTAGACCAGAGACTGCTATCGTGAACATTCCGTCCTGCCTCCGGGGCACCATTAACTACACAGCTGTAGAGTTAGCCAAGAGGTGCAGCTGAAATATCCATGTTCCGATCCATGCTCCCAGGTTCGAGCGCCCCTAATAGAAGGTTGGCCAACCATACACAGCTCAGGTGACGGTTAGCAAGAGGTGCCAGTGGACATCCAGTGTTGCTCTGCTGGCCCCGATATACCGAGTTGGCGGCTTAAGCCAGAGGTTGCTAGTGACAATCTCGTTTCAATGATAACTGCACGTGCCCGGACCCCATGACACAGCTTAGCCGGGTTAGAACAGAGGGGTGCAGTGACATACCATGGTCTGACTCTTGCCGCCGGCTCCCAATACACAGTTTTGGGTTTGAGCCACGGAGGTTATGCGACGTATTGTCATCCGTCTGCCTCCCGGGAACCCCATATCACAGTAGCGCGTAAGCAGGCGTTGCCAGTGACATTTCCGATCATGCCCCTCTCTTGGGCTTCCAATAGCTCAAGTAGCGACCGTTAAGCAATAGATGGATGTCCAAGTGACATCCGGAACCTAAGCCCCTCGAGGGCCCACATACCAAAACGTTAGGTCAGTTTGGCAGAAGGTTCGTGCAGTGACATCGGTCCGTTCCCTTGCTAATAGGGGTCCCCGAATAAAAAAACCCAGTAGCCGCGTGTTAGCAGAGGTGCTGCAGGTGTCATCAGTCTTACGCTCTGCTAGATGGACCCCATACACAGTAGGGTTAGCACAGAGGTGCCCTGTCGTGACAGATCCTTCAATGCTCCCGCGTACCGGCACCCCGATACCACAGTTCAGTAGTTATCCAGAATGGCAAAACTGACCACGTCTGTAACATACCTCGCGTCTGCCCCTCTGGGAGCCCCATAAACAGCTAGGTTAGCAGAGCGTTGCCAGTAACATCCGTCTGACCTCTGGGGCACCCTATACAGCAAGTTAGGTGTTTAGCCCCAGAGATGCCCTAGTGACATTCCGCTCCTGACCTCTGGTCAGAAGCCTCACATAGCACCAGTAGCGCGTTTAGCAGAGCCTGCCAGTCCGACCTCCGTACTATGACTCCGCCGTTGGCCCCCATACACAGTGAGGTCGTTACGCATGGAGGACCATGCCAGCTGACAATACCGTACTGCCTCTGGTCGGCCCGACGATAGCCGCAATACACTAGTTAGCCGTGTTTTTACAGAGGCTGCAGTGACATACCGTATGCTCTCGCGGATGATTGTGCGGGTTTGCGAGTGACAGATACCGTTCTTTCATATGAATGCATTACTGGGGGCCACATCTCGATACACAGTAGCGGTATATACAGCTAGAGCAACGATGCCCAATGTGACCATCCGGTACATGCTCTGGGGCTGTCCATACACAGTAGTAGGGCTTAACAGAGAGGTTGAAGTGACATCCGTCTCCTAGTGGGGCCCACATACACAGCTAGGCCCGTCAGCCATCAGAGGGCTGCCTACGCACCTATGTTGACATAACTGTCTCTCGCCTCCTGTGAGACCGCTAGACTTCTCATGGGCCCCATACACGCAGTCGGTTCAGCAGAGCGCACTTGCACAGTGACTTCTCCTGTCTCATCCCTAGCGGCCACAATATCACGAGTACAGCGAGTTAGCCAGAAGGTGCACGTGACATCACGGTATCACTCCGGAAGCAGGCCCCATACACTAGTTGGTCGTTAAGCAAGAGGTGCCGTGACATCTGTGCTGCGTCTCTCCAGCGGCCACATAGACACATTAAGGGTTAGCAGAGGTGCATATGTACATCCATGTCTGAAATCCAGACGTGGCCCCTATACACAGTAAAAGGTTAGCAGAGGTTCGTTGCGCGGGTGACATCGTTATCTCGCATCTAGGGCCCAGACACGAGTAGGGTTACGCCAAAGAGGTGCTTTGCTGGACAATCTAGTCTCACTCCAGGGCCCCTATACACAGTACGGGTATAGCAAAGTAGGGTGCCAGAATGACATCGGTCATGCCTCCAGGGCGCCATACATCAGTAGGTTGTAGCAGAGGTGCCGCCAAGTGACTATCATTTCTGATGCAGCTGGGCCCGCCCCTATATCACGGTTTGAGGCTTACGCAGACGGCTGTACGGAAGTGACATCCGTCATTGCACTCCACGGGCCCGCCATAACCAGTGAAGGGTTAGCATGAGGTGCAGTGGACAAGTCTGATTACTGCTCCAGGGGCCCCATACGCAACCAGTAGCGGTTGTTAAGCGAGAGGGTGCTGTGAGACATCCCTGTCCTCTCCAGGGCCCCCATACACAGTAGCGCGTTACGCAGAGTGTGCTGTCGACCTTCCAAGTCGCTTCTCCGCGGGCTCTCATACACCAGATAGTGGCGTTAGGCCAGCAGGTTGCCGAGTGGACAATCCGTCTCAGATCCGGAGGCGCCCTATACACTCAGGTGAGTGGTTAGCAGAAGGTGCCTGAGCTAGTCCATACCCTGGTCTATCTGGCCCCCTACCGCCTGCCCTGTCATGAGCTTCCCCGCTGGGATCAGATGCCGGTGATATCACGCCCCCCCAAAGTGCTCCTCTGGAGTCCCCTTGCCACAGTAGCGTTCACGTTAGCACGACGGCTTGCAGCTCACCCCCCAACTCCAGCACTGACATCCGTCCTTGCTTCAGCACTTAGGGCCGCCTATACCACACGTAGTGGTCTAGCAGAGGTGTGCAGTGACATCCGTCTAGCTCCATGGGCCCCATGATCACAGTAGGGTTAGGAGAGGTGCTTATGTGAGCAATCCCGTACTGACCTCCAGGGTCCCCATACACGAGTCAGGGTTAGCCAGATGGTGCGAGTGACATCCGCTCTGCTTCAATGCGGCCCCATACACAGTCCTAGGGTTAGCAGAGGTCCCCAAGTAAGATCATCCACGTCTGCTCCTGGGTCGCCCTATGACACTTAGTAGAGTGAATAGCTAGAGTAGATGTGCCAGTGACATCACCGCTCTCCGCCGGAGGCCTCATGATACCACAGGTAGGGTAGAAAGAGTGCAGTGAGTACATCCGTCTCTCCTCACCTGGGAAGGACCCTATCACACAGTAGGGCCAACGTTAGCAGAAGTTGCACACAGTGAGCAAATCCCCTGTTCTCTCCCCAGGGCCCCATACACCAGTAGGTGTTCGAAGAGGTGCTAGTGACATCCTGTTGCTCTCCCCAGACGATGCCATACCGATGTAGCGGTTAGCCAGAGCATGCCGACGTAGACGATCCCGTGCTGCTCTACGGACACCATCATACCACGCCAAGTTCGCCGGTCTAGCTGAAGGTGCCAGTGAAATCACGTCTGCTCGGCCCCAAGACCAACGTCCGTCTCTAGCCCGTCTCCATCACACGAGTAGGGATTAACAGAGCGTGCTGAGTGAGCATTTGTCTTTGTTCAGGAGCCGCCCATTACACAGAACACACACACAATTAGGGTTAGCAGAGCCGTGCAAGGACTGTACATCCGTCGTGATCGGGGCACACCTCATCACACAAAGTAGAGCGTTAGCAGTGCGTGCAGCTGACATCCGATAGGTCATGCCCTCCTCAGGGCCCCAATTACACAGATAGTAGCACAGTATAGCAGCAAAGCGTGACAGTGACATAACTCCGGTCTTGCTGTTGCGTGGGCCCCAATCGATACGGTAGTGGGTTTAGCGAGCAAGGGCTGCAGTGACTTGACATCCAGTCTGCGTCTTGGGACAGGCCCCCCCATATCACAGTAAGGGTTATGCAGGAGCGGTGCCATGTGACATCCGAATCTGCTCGCTCCGCGATGCCCCCTCCATACACCAGGAACTTAGTTGGCCGCGTTAGCCCGACAGAGAAGTGTCATGCCTAGTGACATCCGTGCTATCCTGCTGAGGCCCTCTATAACAACCCAGATAGGGTTAGCCAGAACGGTTGCCCCTTCGTTTGTGTGAAGTGACATGATCCGTTCACTGCTCCTTTGCGGGCTCCATTATCCACAGTAGCGGGTTAGCAGATGGGTTTGCGAGTGCTTCCCCCACAGTTTTTACCCTGCTTACTGGGTTGCAGCCGCGCATACAACAGTAGGGAAGTTCAGCAGAGGAGTTGCAAGCTGACATCCGGCGCCAGTCTGGCTCCTGGTGGCCCATACACCACGACTCAGTGTTTGCCCAGGAGGGCACTTGCACAAGTGCAGACATAACCGTAATGTATTTGCTCTCGGAGGCCCAATACACAGTCAGGGTTGTCTAGCCATGATGGTGTAGGTGCAGTGACATCCTCATCGCTCGCGAGTGGCCCCATAACTACACAGTCAGTCGTTAGCAGTAGGTTGCAGTGACATCCAGTGTCTCGCTCTGCGCAGGACCCCCATAAACAGTGTGAGGGTAGGCAGAGAGTGCCAGTGCTATAGTGTCATCAGTCTCTCTGGGGTCCCAGATACACTGTGAAGCTTCGTTTGGTCGTGCTTCTGTTAGACACCAACCTGCTTAGGTTCAGCCCCCCCGAGCGGGTCACAATTGTGTACGAAGCTAGCCTCTCCTTGCTATCACGACCTTATAGCAACCACATGGTTTCCTTACATGAGCTGATGCTGATGACAATGACGAATAATATCAAGTGGTCGATAAGTTACATGCTGACTAACTCCGTGGGTTCTATTCAATGACAGTACTATCACATGTTAGCTAGAATGATTGTATATCTTTGCCGCACTACGATCGCCCTCCCTCAAGTGCACATCGGAAGGCATCTCTACTCCAAGTCTAGCAGAGGAATTGTTGCCTAGTAAATTACTTGCGTAGATAATGAATTGTCCTATCCGAGCGGATGATCACCTCATGCAGAGTAGTTCCTTGCAGCAGATTCTGATTGGATACAGTCTTCAAGCTTCAGGATACTTGGTACATAATCAGTCTCAGCTGACTCCCCCAAGACCATCACTAGACCGACCACCTGCCGAGGAAAGCCATCACTACCCGAAGTAAACTCGCAATAAAGGCCCAGACCTATCGGGACAATCGAGACGGGATTCCTGCAAGGCTGGGGAACAAGGCAACTGAAACCGAGTGAGAGCTCTGTTCACACCCGAGGGCACGGATACATCCTCGAACGAACGTCTTTGATAACGCCGCAGCCCAGTAAGTGTAGGAGGATGGAGCATCTTACGAATCAGAGAATGGCTTAAACGACAAGAACTCTCGCTTAGCCATTTCTCGCTTGTTTCTGCCTATTAGTCGGGGAGTCCTAGATCATCTGGTAGAATCTACATTGCTAGTTCACTCCGTTTCTTGTCTGGTCTGTGTTGTAGCATTGGGCAGAGCTTGCCCATGGCATATTCTGTTCAGGAGTCCTTGCCGTTTATCAGAGCATGACCCTGTCCGCTTGCACCTAGCTTACCTGCATTAGTACCTCTATATAAGCCTCAGCTCTGAAGGATGCGCCAATCTGTGGAGAGAGAAATATACAGTGCACGTACCGCATGTATAACTGTAATTCAGATGTCCCCCTTTACATGTGATCTTGTTCACTGGCTTCTCTTTCATTGCAAGCAGTTTGATAAGTGTCAAAATTAAATTTTTTTTGCTCAATTAGTGTACACTCCTGCCCCCCCCCCCCCCATCATAGAAAGGGAAGAAAAAACAACAACTGATTAGATATTTTTGCGAAATGCTTTACAGAGTCCGACTTGGGCCCCCCCCCCCCCCCCCCCCCCCCCCCCCCCCCCCCCCCCCCCCTACTCAAGAAAAAACATTGAAACTACCTCCCCATGGCGCGCATAAAAAGTTATTTTTTTTTACCATGCCCCTTTGCTCAGTATTGGTAGCAGAATAGCCCCTATTGAGCTAGATGTCCTACTTCTTTCCCTGCGCGCTATAAAGCGATGTGTTTGTGCACGAAGTAAAATCTGCTGTGTGCAGGAAGCTTGCAAATGAAATATAATTTTGCCACCATTTCATCCTTTATATTATTATGTAAAAATTCTGCACGCGTTTTTTGTTTTAGCTGTCGTTTACGGTGACTTCCATTGTTTACAGCATCATCTGCTAGTGCGCATGATACAGACTCTTTGCGGCTGAGAGCACCCCTCCTCATGTCCCTTGGCGCGAGCATCTTCGACCATAGTCCTCAGACATCTACCTACCTCCCTCTAGGCAGCATGACTGAACGTATGGGTGTTTTCAAACCCCAAAGGAGTGATGTCTATTTATCATACTCCTGTCCTCTGTTTTTACTCTCTGCTAGATAATGCACACCACATACTCGCTGACCTGATATGGCATGTTGTTCACCCCAGGGTTACGCTGCTCACTCTACTTCCTAGTCCTTTGCCTAACCCTCCTTAAGATAGAATCACTACACACGCTCACTGCCTAAGACAGAATGATCTCGCAACCCGGGATGCCTAGGTCCATTCTTACTCCTCGCCTGTCTCTATCTGTGCCTCCCTCAGATAATTAGGATCAGTAACAGCTGTAAATAAATACAAGAAAAAGAACGCTCCTCAGGTACTGTGCATGAGTAAAGAGAAAGAAAAAATCCACAGTTTGGTTTCAGCAGTGGTTTTGACGCTAAGGACTCCCTTGTGCCTGGAGGCGCAAAAACGTTAACCTCTCAGTACTGAGCGAATGCTTTACATAAAAGAACAGACCTTTATTGACCTACAGGAAGGAAAGGCCTGGGGTGATAGCCAGTCACACCGAGCTGGGTCACGATAGGCAATTTAAACAAATCACACACGCCCCCTTCTGAGCACACAGAGCTGAAGAGGTCAGGGCTGGGGCCGGAGAGGACCCGACCCCTGGGATTTGTGCAGAATGTGAACGGTCGCCTCTTTTGTATGTAAGCAATGGAAAACCAGGGCAGGTAGTAGAGACGCAGGAGCCTGATCTGACGATGCTTTTCGTCTCCAGGTCTGGACGACCACGATCAAGAAGAAGCTCTCCGATCGCAGCAAAGACGAGCAGAGGCCTCCATGTGAACGGGCCCCGATCCGCCTGATCCATGGGATCGATATCCCCAAGCTGTGCGGCAAGAGAATCATGTGGTGATGGGGGTTGTGCTCCAGGGAGTAGTCCTGCAGCCACGGCTGAAGTGTGACCGCCTCAGTCACAGGGCAGCAGCGCCTCGAGGCGACAGGAGGGCACAGGCCAGGGATCAGCAATGTCTCTATGTCACTGTATAACATCCGCTAATATAACATGTAGTCACTTTCTACATATTTATATATATATAAAATATACTTTTCTACGTTATATAATATTACAAGTTATTACCCCCTATTAGAGACAATAGAGCACACGACTATGGACAGGACATGGCCTGAGGGTGACCTACTCCCAAGCTATGGTAACCAACACAACAGGAGCAGCACCCCGCTCCTGAAATCATCTGTTTTGCTGTGAGGACACTATATGACTTGTATTCTACCACACGATCAGTAGATGCCGTTCCTGAAACCCTCTGTACTGCGGGGATGTCCACTGTGTGGGCACTCAGTCTGTGGTCTTCTATACCAGGGGTCCCCAACTCCAGGCCCACCGACAGGTCATGTTTTCTGGCTTTCCTTAGCATTGCACAAGTGATTTAATTATTCTCAGTACATTCGGAGGTAGATCATGAAAACATGACCTGTTGGTGGGTCCTGAGGACTGGAGTTGGGGGAACACTGTCCTATACAATTAGCACACTCATCTCCTGAAATACTCTGTGCTGCTGAGGGACCCTGCTTTTTTCCCTAAGTAATACTGAGACTGTAATCCCCAGTAAGATCGGTACGCTCCTGAAATATTCTGTGCTGCTGTGGATTCTGCTTCTTAGGGGGACATGTATGAAAACTGTCCAGGTCTAAGACTTTCTTTGTTGTCCATAGCAACCAATCAGAGCCCCCTTCCATTTCATCTAGTGCTCTGAAAAAATGAAAAGTGAACTCTGGTTGCTACGGGCAACAAAGAAAGTCTAGACCTGGACAGTTTTCATACATGTGGCCATTAGTCTGGGATCTCCCAGAAGATCTGCATAATCCTCTTCTGAAATATTCTGTGCTTCCGCAGATCCGCTTCTACCACTATGTAACATTCAGCTTGTGGCTGCGCATAAGATCAGCACAGGCATCTCCTGAAATACTCTGTCCTGCTGGGGATCCTGCTTTTTGTGCTACTGTATGTAACACTGATTGATGTGGACAGGAGAGGTATAAAAGACATAACCTTATTTATTTTAAAAGCAGTAGAAACTGTAAAACTATTACAACGCGTTTCACGCTCCGACCAGCGCTTCTTGCTTTTAATGAATACGGCCACATCTTTTATACCTCTCCTGTCCACATCAAGGTGGTCATTTCATCTGGGCCAAGACAACCTTTTTGGTTTTAATACCCTAAAATAATCTGTGCTGCTGTGGGCCCCCATTCCTTCCACTATATGTGCACACAGTATGTTGTAATATAAAAAGAAAAAAGTACAAACAGAGCAGCCCTGTCCTCGGGAGGCAGAGAACTCTCCAGATCAAATTGTGAGTGACTGTGTAATAGCCCTAACCTTAAAGGAGTTTTGCCACCATAGACAATGATGGTATATTGTTAAGATACGCCATCATTGTTTTATAGGTGCGAGTCCCAACTCTGAGACCCGCACCTATCACGGGAACGGGCCCCCGAATCTCTCCATGAAGAGCGGAGAGTTAGTCGCGCTTGCGCACGACTCTCCATTCTGCTCTATGGGAGTTCCGAACAGAGCTGAACGTGCCGCTCGGCTGTACTCGGAAATCCCACAGAATAGAATGGAGAGTGACTGCGCAAGCGTGGCCAGCTCTCCAGCCGGCGCTGCGAGTGGCATGTTCCCCACTCGTGGCAAAACCCCTTTAATTTGTTGTGCAAATTTAGAGGCACAACACTCGGCATCATTTAACCCCTTAACGACCGCCCACCATCTTTGACGGCAGGCATTGCAGATTGTTAATCTGCAGCGACGTCTTAAGACGGCAGGTGGGGGGGGTGTTGGGTTTAGAGGGGTTTTGCGGCTCCCAGCGCCGCAGCTGCACTAGGATCAGATCTGTACCTAACAGCCATGTTCCTAGAACAGTCTCTGCAAGTGCCAGGAAGTGGAAGAAGTCTCTGCTCCCCGGCGCTTACCCCTTTGTTTGCCGCAGTCCATGACCTCGTAATCAAAGGGCAATTCCTGGCTCCATAGGGTGATCAGGACTCCAGTGACCCCATGGAGCCTGGGGAAGGTCAGTACAGTCAGCCCTGGGGACCAAGAGTAGCCCCAGGGCTGTCTGTATAGCAAGGCTGCTGTGTTATACCCATCAAAACAAATGACTATTAGGCCGTGTTCACACGGCTTATTTGGCCACGGATTGGTGCCGTACTCCGCGCCGGATTTGCGTTGTACGGCGCCAATCCGTCGGAGTAATTACGGTAATCCACAGGTCTCATAGAGAACAGTGGATCCCGTCGCTCCCCCACGCTCGGCGAATCCGCGGCGGGGGGAGAAAGTGACATGCACATTATCCAGGCGCAATACGTGCCGTGGATAATGCAAGTCTATGGGGCTGGCAGGCCGCGCCCCCGCCCCTTATTCAAGCCGGAATTGCGAGCGCAATCCGGCTCGCAAATCCGGCGTGAATAAGCCGTGTGAACACGGCCTTAGGAGTCAAATTCAAGTGAAACATTTCTATTTTATATCAAATTTGCCTCCCGAACCCGTAATGATAAAACGTGGCAAAACCCCGAGCACACTGTGCTGCCCTGACTGCTGCCTGCGTCATACTGACACAGAGTCTAATGTGTTGGCCTACATGAATATGCTAATACGTTACCAAGTGGAAAAAAAAAACATGTAAAATAGTTATCCCTCCAAAAAAAATACAGAAAAATTTAAAAGTGTGGAAAAAATAAAATAAAAATTTCATAAAAAATCATTGTAGCTACATTACAGAAAAACACCTACACATATTAGGTCTCCACACAATTGTAATAACTGGTAGAATTAATCTAACAAGTTATTCAATGTGAAATGTGAATGGTGTAAAAAACAAAACAAAAAACAAACTATGTCCCAAAAAAGTACAATTTTTGTTGCATAACACAAGGCTTCATATGACTGATGCAACACAAGGAGGCAAAAAACTGCTGTGCTGCTCAATAACCCCTTAAGTCCCAGGCCTGAAAAGGCCTTAAAGGGGTTGTCTCACTAGATTGATTCATCTTACCCAAGTCCTGCTTTCTTGGATTTATTTTTAAATTCAGGGGCGTGTTTACCGGCCTCTACTAGGCTGCAGTAGAAGCCAGGTCTGTAGCTATAGCAACCAGTGCTGACAGCCTATCATGAGAGATCAAACAGGTCTGTAGCTATAGCAACCAGTGCTGGCAGCCTATCAGGAGAGATCAGACAGGTCTGTAAGTAAAGCAACCAGTGCTGACAGCCTATCATGAGATCAAACAGGTCTGTAGCTATAGCAACCAGTGCTGGCAGCCTATCAGGAGAGATCAAACAGGTCTGTAGCTATAGCAACCAGTGCTGGCAGCCTATCAGGAGAGATCAAACAGGTCTGTAGCTATAGCTACCTGAGGAGCTGATGCAGCCCATACAAGAGGGGATATCTCAGAATAGATCGGACACTGCTAATGGACACATATTGCAAAGTGACTTGTTTTTGCAAGATCTTTAACATAAAAAGCAGCGATCCCTTTAGTGAGACGACCCCTTTAAAGAACTGTGGGTCTGTGTGGGCTGCCACTGACTGACCTCCAGAGCACGAAAGATCAGGCAGGGGAAAAGCAGGAACGCGGCCTCAGCGCTCACATCTACAGGGTTAAACGATCATCGGACCAAGGTGACAAAGAAATCACTAAAATGATTTATCAAAACAAAAGGGATAAAACTTGACGTGTTTTACGCCAGCACCGACACTTCATCGGGAGGTCACTATGTGGATGCTCTGATCTCCCATAATATCTGCACATATCTCCTGAAATACTCTGTGCTGCTGTGATGACCTTGCTCCTCCCATTATGTAGACGCTCAGTCTGATCTCCTATAATATCAGCACACATCTCCTGAAATACTCTGTGCTGCCGGGTGACCCTGCTCCTCCCACCCCACTCCCTCCTCTCTCCACCCTGTCCCGATACTGATAGAGCACATTATATACAGTAAATGGGGAGGGGACGACGCTGAAGGTTTTCACCCCCGCTGCTGAATTTAATAAAGTTTTTTCTAAATTTTTCAAAAAAAGAAGGAACATTTATATTTTACGTTGTGTTTATTATAAAAAATAAAAAAAAAAATTCTGAAGAGAAAAAAATAGCACAAATTGTGTTGTCATATTCACAAATTCTCCACTGCGGTCACCCCGTGCTAAAATACACAAGTCCCTGCCGCCCGGTGGAGAATACACTCGGCAGCGAGGCTGACACTCAGCAGCTCCTGCCACCAGGGACATCAATGCGAGGATAGGCGCCCCCATCATGTGATCATCCAGGATCAGGTCAGAGCGGCTGTGTGTCCTCCCTCAGTCAGAATCCTCGTCCTCCTGTCTTGCCGACTGCACCGCGCCCGCCAGGTTGTCCTCCTGACCCTTCAGCCGCTCCCCTGCGCCAAAGACGAGAACATATCATAGAAGAGACACAAGTCATAGGACGGGCAACCATGAAAGAGGTGCGGCCGATATCAGTCACATAGGATGTAATGTCTGGAGGTTATATCAGTACTGGAGCGTTATAAGAGGAGCGGCTGATATCAGTCACATAGGATGTAATGTCTGGGGGTTATATCAGTACTGGAGCGTTATAAGAGGAGCGGCTGATATCAGTCACATAGGATGTAATGTCTCTGGTTATATCAGTACTGGAGCGTTATAAGAGGAGCGGCTGATATCAGTCACATAGGATGTAATGTCTGGAGGTTATATCCGTACTGGAGCGTTATAAGAGGAGCGGCTGATATCAGTCATATAGGATATAATGTCTCTGGTTATATCAGTAATGGAGCGTTATAAGAGGAGCGGCTGATATCAGTCACATAGGATGTAATGTCTCTGGTTAAATCCAGTCTGGAGCGTTATAAGAGGAGCGGCTGATATCAGTCTAATAGGATGAATGTCTCTGGTTATATCAGTATGGAGCGTTTATAAGAGGAGCGGCTGATATCATCACATAGGATTTATGTCTGGGTTATATCAGTACTGAGCAGTTATAAGAGGAGCGCTGATATCAGTCACATAGGATGTTATGTCTTGGGGTTATATCAGTCTGAGCGTTATAAGGGAGAGGCTGATATCAGTCACATAGGATGTAATGTCTTGGTTATATCAGTTATGGAGCGTTATAAGAGGAGGCTGATACTCGTCACATAGGATGTAATGTCTGGAGGTTATATCAGTACTGGAGCGTTATAAAGGAGCGGCTGATATTCGACACATAGGATGTAATGTCTGGAGGTTATATCAGTACTGGAGCGTTATAAGAGGAGCGGCTGATATAAGTCACATAGGATGTAATGTCTCGGGTTATATCAGTAATGTAGCGTTATAAGAGGACGGCAGATATCAGTCACTTTAGGATGTAATGTTTTGGTTATATCAGAAAAGGGGCTTATAAGGGAGCGCTGTATCATTAAAAAATAGGATGTAATGTCTTGGTTATATCAGTCCTGGAGCGTTATAAGGGGAGCCTGAATCAGTCACATAGGATGTAATGTTGGTTTATCAGAAAGGGAGCTTAAAGAGGAGGCTGTATCAGTCACATAGGATGAAATTCTTGGGTTATATCAGTACTGGGGCTTTTTAAGGGGAGCGGCTGATTCAGTCACATGGATGTATGTTGGGGTTTATATCAGAAAAGGAGCGTTTAAGGGGGGGTTTCACAAAAGGAATAAGTCTCTTTAAATTCAGAGGGGGCTTATAAGGGCCCCTAAATTTCATAAAGGGAAAGGGGTTTAAACGGTTTTTACAGTTGGACGTTTTATAAACGGCGCCATATGTT
>JAODAL010057854.1:0-22426 GCA_025379985.1 Phyllomedusa bahiana | reverse complement strand
GGGACAAATTGGGTAAAAAAACCATAACCGGTGCATTTACCCTTCGACAAGATGATATTCCCATACGGCGGTGTCATTGGCACCTGCTGTGATCCTATTCCATCACAAAATAAGGGCTTAAACAAGAAAGAAACCATAGCTGAGGCAACTGACTGCAGTTCAAACTTCCTAGAGCAAATTCTCCAAATGTCTCTAGTCAGGTTCATTGGTCCTAAAAGTGGTAAGTCCGGCTGAGGTGGTCATTGGCATCTCAATGAAAATCTTATAAAAAATCCCCAGTACATAGAAGAATTAAGTCAACATATTATTGATTTTTTTTTCTCTACTAATGAAGGAACAGTTTCTTTGCCCCTAACCCTCTGGGAAACCCATAAAGCAGTGTTTAGAGGTTGTTGTATTTCTCTGGGTTCTAGAATCAATAAAAATACAAACCCTCAGAAAGAAACCCTTCAAAACCAACTCGCATTGTTAGAAGTCACCTTGCCTAGTAATCCATCTAAACATACCCTTAGGAAAATAGTGAATATACATTCCCACCTCAAGGCTCTTGCAGTAAGTGGAGTAGACAAATTGTTGCTGTATACCAGACAATCTCACTATGAAAGAGGCAATAAAGCCCACACAATACTGGCTAAGCAACTTTGAGAGGACACGTCCAGACGTACTCCCCATGCCCTAAAGGACACCAGTGGCCGAATCACGTATGATCTTTTCATAGTTTTTTTCCGGAATTAAATTCTCTACCAGATAATCTGCCTAAAGACGAGTACTTGAGAAACCAACGGTTAAATTATGTCCTGTCAGTTACCAACTTTTTCTGCTGATGCAGTGAATTCATTAAACTCTATAATTACAGCAGAGGAGATTGAGAAGGTGCTTAAAGGGGTTTTGCCAGGAAGGGAGTTGCTTTCCTCTTATCTGGCTCAGGAGAAAATATAAACAAATCATGAACCTGCAGAGGGGAGCGGTAGGGGGCTGAGCAGCAAGGAGCACTGAGGGAGAAATAAGGGAGCGTCTGCAATGTTCACTCAAATAATATTACAAACAATGGATTGTCTATACAGCCTAAAGCCTCATACACTGCACTTTCTCCACAGTCCCTTGGAAGATCATTCATGTTACCTGTCATCAGATAAGAAGTGCAGACAACGCAAGCGCGGCCTGTCAGTTCTCATGGTCGTGTCTAATGCAAACTTTTAAGTAACTTGTAAAGGGCGTGTAAAGAAAGCTGTCCAAAGAAAAGAATCGGGATGTATTGGGAGAATCCAGAGCTTCTCTATCTCCGCCCATCTGGAATAAGCATAAAGAGATGACCAAGCAGGAATCCTTGTTAGATAAGCCACCCAGTAATTTTTTATAATATCTGGGGCTGCCAATCCGCCATTAAGTTTATCCGCCATCAGAACAGACTTAGCTACTCTGTAATGCGTGTAGTCCCAAATAAATCTAAAGAAGGATGCCTGCAAGGCTTTGAGGTCTCTGAGGGGGACGGAGATAGGAAGTGTTTCAAATAGGTACAAACGTTTGGGTAATAGCATCATAATCTTTATAGCCGAAATTCTTCCTAGCAATGATAGCGGCAGATTCTTCCATCTTTTTTATTATGTTTCTAATGTTGGTGTATATAATTAACAATCATGGAAAAGCGCACTAAGTAATAAAATATAACTTTTATTAGTTTTAGTTTAAAAAAAATGTAAAGATGCTATAACAAACACATACAGAACTAGAGCCAAAATCTGAAACGTAAGGATGTTTTAAGCCACCAATTTATGTATGACCACCCTATAACGGGGAAGGATGGGTAGCAAAAGGATTAGTCGGGTTAATTTCTAATTAGTGCCTTATACCCTATATCCTATGTTGGCCCTATTATGAGCACTATCTATGTTATTCCACAGCAGCAACCAAGTTAATCAGCTCACCTGAGGGTTTGGGCGCGGTTCCAAGCAGGTTCTCAAACTGCTACGAAGTCCAAAGCGATGAAAAAGGTAAAAATTGAACCCGCCTCAAACAAAGGGGAAGATCAGAAGGCAGCCAAATAAGAGAAACAATTTATTTGAGTATCAAAAAAGACATCTTAGACAGTGAATGCCACAGGATAAAACCAAGTGTAAACCTGCATCTTGTTGACGCGTTTCGAATCTAGCGATTCTTAGTCATAACAACATTTGTCAAGTTCCTACTTCCTTTTATAGGAAACACCCATTCAGCACAGGGGAGGGAGAGAGAGAGAGAGAAAAGAAAAAAAAAAAAAAAACAACAAAGGGAGAAAGAAGGGGGGAACAGACAAATTACCACATCAATAATTTAAAATGAGATCTGTTCTATAATTGAGACCAGAGGGGTTGGCAGTGTTCAACATAAGAATCCAATAGCCTTCCCTATTTAGTAATGACCTTTTATGATCACCTCCTCTGGTTCCAATAGAAACAGATTCAATACAAAAAACTTTTAAATCCGATACATTTCCATGATGTGTATAATAGAAATGTTTAGACACGTTGGATACATTTCTTATGTCTGCACAAGACGCACATATACATGTTCCCGTACTCTATCTTTCAAGCGTCTGGTAGTGCATCCAACGTATCTCAAGTTACATGTTACACATTCAAGACAATAAACTACATTACTAGATTCGCAATTCAAGAATTGTTTAATATTAAATATACTACCATCTAGTAGACCTTGGATTTCTTTAGTTTGTTTTACATACTTACAACATGAGCATCTAGATAGACCACAACGAAAGAAACCTTCTATGTTGAGCCAGGTTTTCTGTTTTCTATTAGTTTTGACTAGGCTAGGTGCAAGAATGGAATGCAGAGTGGGTGCTTTCCTTGAAACGAATCTACAGCCATTCTGCAGCAACAGTCTAAGAGGATCATCTTGAAACAATATAGGGAGATATTTAATGATAATCTTTTTAATATGATTAAACTCACTGCTATATGTAGTAACAAAAATTGGACTCTGTATTTTTTTGTTTTTGTTGTTGTCACCATCTTTCTTAGAGTATAACAGGTCTGATCTTTCTCGTTTCTCCATCTTAATGACTGCTCTATCTAACGACCATTTTGGGTACCCCCTTTTTCGCAATCTATCAACAACATTTTTTTGTTCCAATTCAAAGCTTATTTTGGATGAACAATTTCTCTTCGCTCTAACTAGTTCTCCATATGGTATAGCTTTTAATGTATGCACTGGATGACAAGAACTGGCATGAAGTATGCATACTTCATGCCAGTTCTTGTCATCCAGTGCATACATTAAAAGCTATACCATATGGAGAACTAGTTAGAGCGAAGAGAAATTGTTCATCCAAAATAAGCTTTGAATTGGAACAAAAAAATGTTGTTGATAGATTGCGAAAAAGGGGGTACCCAAAATGGTCGTTAGATAGAGCAGTCATTAAGATGGAGAAACGAGAAAGATCAGACCTGTTATACTCTAAGAAAGATGGTGACAACAACAAAAACAAAAAAATACAGAGTCCAATTTTTGTTACTACATATAGCAGTGAGTTTAATCATATTAAAAAGATTATCATTAAATATCTCCCTATATTGTTTCAAGATGATCCTCTATTAGTTTTGACTGTTGCTGCAGAATGGCTGTAGATTCGTTTCAAGGAAAGCACCCACTCTGCATTCCATTCTTGCACCTAGCCTAGTCAAAACTAATAGAAAACAGAAAACCTGGCTCAACATAGAAGGTTTCTTTCGTTGTGGTCTATCTAGATGCTCATGTTGTAAGTATGTAAAACAAACTAAAGAAATCCAAGGTCTACTAGATGGTAGTATATTTAATATTAAACAATTCTTGAATTGCGAATCTAGTAATGTAGTTTATTGTCTTGAATGTGTAACATGTAACTTGAGATACGTTGGATGCACTACCAGACGCTTGAAAGATAGAGTACGGGAACATGTATATGGTGCGTCTTGTGCAGACATAAGAAATGTATCCAACGTGTCTAAACATTTCTATTATACACATCATGGAAATGTATCGGATTTAAAAGTTTTTTGTATTGAATCTGTTTCTATTGGAACCAGAGGAGGTGATCATAAAAGGTCATTACTAAATAGGGAAGGCTATTGGATTCTTATGTTGAACACTGCCAACCCCTCTGGTCTCAATTATAGAACAGATCTCATTTTAAATTATTGATGTGGTAATTTGTCTGTTCCCCCCTTCTTTCTCCTTTCCCTCTTTTTTTTTTTTTTTTTTTCTCTCTCTCTTTCTCCCTCCCCCTTGCTGAATGGGTGTTTCCTATAAAAGGAAGTAGGAACTTGACAAATGTTGTTATGACTAAGAATCGCTAGATTCGAAACGCGTCAACAAGATGCAGGTTTACACTTGGTTTTATCCTGTGGCATTCACTGTCTAAGATGTCTTTTTTGATTCTCAAATAAATTGTTTCTCTTATTTGGCTGCCTTCTGATCTTCCCCTTTGTTTGAGGCGGGTTCAATTTTTACCTTTTTCATCGCTTTGGACTATCTATGTTATGCTACCTGGATTTACAGGGAAAAACGTCCTAATAAGGACGACCCTGTCTGGAACCTTGTCCCTGCAAAAAATTTTCCCTATTTACGCCCTGCTACGGGAAATGGCTCCTCAATGTTACACAGATGTTGTAATAGAAATTTAAACAGAAAATACGGCACTTACATTAAAATATGCAAATCCCAAACTCACAAATAGCCCCAACTTTTTTCGGTACCTACTTTTACCTCAATCAGGGGACGGAGTTTCAGTAGGCTGTGAGAAGTTGAAAAATATGCACATTACACACATCAAATAAGAAAAACTTTGCAACAGGCAAATGTCATATTGTGTATAACCAGACACAACATACCTCCCATAAATCACTGGCTTTTGAGCATATGGCTCATAGTGTGGCATACAGTTTATGGTGTGCTGCGCAATTTTAAACTATGTGAACATCCGGTTTAAATAACCGGCGCTTTGGCGCCAATACGGCGAGACATCGCGTCAAAAAGCCGGGAAGTAGTATTGTGCGCATGCCTAGTCTGGTTGCTAAGGCTAAAAGCGAAACCGGAAATAACGCATCCAGCATGAAAACGAGGCTTGGAATACATGTTGGCTCTGTACACTGTAACTAAAACGGAAGTGACGTGTTGGGTTAATGCTGCGTCTCTGATTGCCGAGCGCTTAGCATTATCATGACTAATTAAAGCATCCGATATGAACAGCATACAGATTCTATAGATTAAAAATGAAATTTTATATGCTGCAGGAAAGTAAAAATATGTTTTACATGCCCCGGTAACTACAATCATAGCTCTGTAACTGCTGACCTCGAAAAAACCGGCTACTGTGTCGAAGAGATCAAATAGAAGTAAAAAGTAATAAGTGATTTAAGAATAATCACTGACAAATTACGAAGATATTATAGCCTAATTGGGAGAGGAGATAATGCCATACTACAAAAAGCAATTGAAATTCAGTTGTTCATTTAGCCCATCAGGGTATGCCGTCCCCAAGGTGTAAATCCAAACGATTCCTTGCACAAAATGGATTTTTTTCCAGTCCCCTTTTCGAACGTGGGGTTGAATTCGATTCTATTCCATAAATTTTAAATATCGTGCTTACCCATTATGTTCCTGCAAGACATGTTGGCTACATGGTGTCTCTCTTTTTCCGAATTCGCCCAGATTTTCACCGATTCGCCTTCGAAATTCACGGATGGTTTTACCGACATATTCCTTACCAAAAGTCGCATCTAATACGGTAAATGACAACCGTAGATCTGCAGTTGATAAAATCCCTAATAAGGATTTCTCGGCCGGAAAAATTGATTGCAAATCTTTTGCCAGTCTCAACAAAGTTACAACCAATAACAGCCACTGCATTTATGACAGCCTACCGGCTGCCTCTGAAGCCAGTATTGGTGGCCGGAGGTGGAGTGTAGTGGCTTTTCACAATTTTGTCTTGTAAACTTTGGACTGCGCCTAAATGTAATTAGGGGGGGGTGACCCGACTTTTTCCTTAATGTCTGGGTCAAGGAGCAGAATGTCCCAATGTTTGGCAAGTATTTTACGAACTTCATCAGACGCTTCATCGAAGGTGCCAATAACTCTGGCTATGTCTTCCTTTTCTTGGGCATTTTGAACCCGTGGGGTAAGTAATTTAGTTCTATCAATCCGAAGTGCATGCTGGTACCCTTTTAAAATAACATCTTCCGGATAACCCTTATCCCTGAAACGACATTGAGATTCCCGTGATGTTTTTTGTATTCTGATTTACTTGAACAATTTCTGCGTAAACGCAGAAATTGTCCTCTTGGGATGCCTCGCTTGAGGGGTGCCGGGTGGCTACTGCGCCAATGTAAAAGGGAATTAGACGCCGTTGGTTTACGGTAAATTGTTGTTGAGATAGTGCCATTGGAATTCTTCAGGATTTTTACATCCAAGAAGGTAAGCTGGTCAGTAGTGAATCTCGAAGTAAACTTCAGACCACATGGATTATCATTAAGTTTAGTAATGAATGTCAAAAAATCTGACTTAGGACCATTCCAATGACAAATTTTCATCAATGTAACGAATCCATAACCAATGTGATCCGTCCAATGTGCAAGCTGTTCTTCAAAAACATGGAGGGTCTCCCACCAGCCGAGGTACAGGTTGGGCATATGATGGAGCACATGGGCTTCCCATGGGTGTACCCCTCAGCTTTGGGGGAAGAAAACCCCCCATTTTAACAAAAAATAATTTCTTGTAAGCACAAATCTCAGCAACTGTAAAAGGAACTCATTAAAGTGCACTGAATTGCAATCCTCTACTTTGCAAAGTAATCCTACAGCTGTATACCCATATCATGGGGTATACTGGTGTAAAGTGCCTCTACATCCACACTGGCTAGCCAACATTCTGGTCCCACCTGTATCCCATCAAGTTTTTGGAAAGTCCATGGTGTCTCGAGTGTAAGAGGAAGTGATTCCACAAAGGGTGCTAAAAGGGAATCTAAATAGATTCCACAATTTTGTGTGAGGAGTCTATTCCTGGGCACAATTGGTCTTCCTTTAAGGGGTGTTATTCCTTTGTGTATTTTTTGGAAGACTGTAAAAAGTCGGAATTTTAGGAAATCTGGGAAACGAAAAACTCAAATTCCTGTACTGATATAACTTCTGTGACTTTGCATCGGTGAGGGGCAGTTAGGAGTCCTTCCAAATTTCTCCGTAGGATCCCCCCTTAAGTTTTTCATACATGAGGGGTCCTGAAGTAGAGTATTCACATTTTTCCCTTCTCTGGGGTAAAAAAAGTACAATATTACCCCCTTTGTGGGGAGGGTTTCACTTTTAAATTATGATTTGTTCCAAGGGGGAGATAGCCTGATGTTCATCCCCTTGTCCCAATTCTCGGAAATCGTTTGTGAATATTTCTAGATCTCTAGTTACTTGAGAGATAAAAATTCAAACAGGATTATCTTCCTTGGGAGGCATTGAGAAATTTTGGGAGTAAATTTTAAAAAAAGGGCCCTTTACCGGGGTTTAACCTAATCAGGGGAAAAAACATATAGCAAGCGAACCCCCCTTCTGGGTTTTCCCCTCACTTTTTCCATTTAAATGCACTATCTTATGCACAAATCTCAACAACAATTTTACCGTAAACCAACGGCGTCAAATTTTCCCCTTTTTCCCCCAATTTGGCCCCAGTTAACCCCGGGCCCCCCCTTTTAAGCAGGTATTCCAAGGGGGAACATTTCTGCTTTTTACGCAAAAAATTGTTCAAGTAAATCAGAATAAAAAAAACAGTCACTGGATCTCAAGGGCTTTTTCAGGGAAAAGGGGTTATCCGGAAGTGTTTTTTTTAAAAGGGGTCCCACATGCACTTCGGATTGATAGAACAAAATTTAAATTTTACCCCACGGGTTAAAAATTTTCCAAAAAAGGGAAACCCATACCAAAGGTTTTTTGGGCACCTTCGATAAAGCCCCCTAAATGAATTTTTCGAAAATATTCCCAAACTTTGGGGACATTTGCTCCTTGACCCAGACTTTAAAGGAAAAAATCAGGTACCCCCCCTAATTACATTTACCCGGCAGTCAAAGTTTAAAAAGAAAAAATTTGTGAAAAGCCATTTCACTCCCCCCCTTCCGGCCCCCAAATTTTTTTACTGGCTTAGGGCCCCTTTTGGCGTAAAATTTGCAGGGCTGTTTGGTTGTAACTTTTTTTGGGGACTGGAAAAAGGGTTTTTGAAATTTAAATTTTAAAGGGCCCGGGAAAAATTCCTTTTTGGGGCATTTTAAAAGCAATCTCGGGTGTCATTTACCGTTTTAGTGCAAATTTTTTTTAAGGAAAGGGTCGGAAAAACCCCTCCGTGAATTTCGAAGGCAAAGGGGGTTAACATCGGGCGACTTTGGGAAAAAGAGAGACACCTTTTACCAGACATGTTTTGGGCCGGAACTAATGGTGAACACGATTTTTAAAAATTTATGGGAATAGTTAAAATTCAACCTACGTTCAAAAAAAGGGGACGGGAATAAATCCTTTTTGGGTGAAAGGTTTGTTTTGGTTTTTACACCTGGGGGGGCCCTTACCCTTGAGGGGCTAAATGAAAAAAACTGAATTTAAATTGCTTTTTGTAGAAATGGCTTTTGTCCATTCCTCCCCCAATTTGGCTTTTAATTTTTCGTAATTTGTCATTGATTATTCAAAATTTCACTTATTATTTTTTTACCCCCTATTTGTTTCTTTTTCCTGACCAGTAGCCTGGTCTTGTTCGGGGTCACATTTTACAGAGCTATGATTTGTAGTTCCCGGGGTTTTGTAAAAAAATTTTTTTGAAACCCCTCCCAGCATATAAAAAAATTTTTAATCTTTTGAATCTGAATGCTGTTCATATCGGCCCTTTTAAATTTAAGTCATGATAATGCTAGCGCTGGGCAATCAGAGACGCAGCAAATACCCTCACGCATTTCCCTTTTTGTGACTTTTGGTCCCAAAACCAAAACATGTTTTCCCAAACCTCTTTTTTCAGCTGGATGCGTTTTTTCCCGGGTTTTCGCTTTGACGCTTAGAAAACCAGCTAGGCAGCGCACATTACTATTTTCCCGGTTTTGGGGACGCGTTTGTCTCCCCGTATTGGCCCCCAAAGGCCGGGGTTATTTAAATGGATGTTCACATAGTTAAATTGCGAAAGAAACCCCATAGCTTTTATCCCACCTATGACCAAAAGCTCAACGCAGTGTTTTAAATGCGGGTATGTTTGTCGGGTTATAACATATGACATTTTCCCTTTTTTCCAAAGTTTGCTTTTTTGGATGTGTGTTTTGTGCATATTTTTCAACTTCTAAACACCCTTTACTAAATCTCCGCCCCTGATGATTTAAAAAGTAGGGGTACCAAAACATTTTGGGACTATTTGTAAAGGGGGAATTTGCATTTTTTAAAGGGAAAAGCCCCCCCCCCCGGTTTTTTCTTTTTTAAAATTTCAAATTACAAAAAATCTGTTAACATTTGAGGAGCCACCCTTTGTGGGCAGGGCGTAATGGGATATTTTTTCCCAGGGAAAAGGTTTCCCCAAAAAGGGGTTTGTCCTTTTTTATTGGGACGTTTTTCCCGGGTAAACCCCGGACCCTTTCATAGAAAAGTCCCCTTTTTGGGGCCAACATAGGATATAGGGTATAAGGAAACAAATTAAAAAATTAACCCACAAAACCTTTTTGCTTTTGTTTCCCCATCCTTTTCCCCGTTATTGGGGGGGTTTCTTACAAAAAATTGGTGGCTTAAAAAAAAATCCTTACGTTTCAGATTTTGGCTCTATTCTGTTTTGTGTTTTTAAGCTTTTACAATTTTTTTTAAACAAAAACTAATAAAAGTTATATTTAATACTTAGGTGCGCATTTCATGATTTGTTTACTTATATATGACAAAGCGTATTGGAAATTAGCTCAGATCTAATTAAATCCTATTATTGAGCTATTTAACATATAATTTTGAATAAAATTGTTGGGTATGGCCGGATTTCTGAATACTGGCTTGGACACTGACCGATGGCTTAGTGAAGTGAATGAGATCTTCTCTGATAAAGAATTTGTTCAAAAAAAATATACGCCAACACTTAATGTATGCCTCCAAGGAGTTAACATAAGATATACCGTGAACAAATATCCACTGGTGGCAGGTCCACAGTTGTAGACAACTATAATAGTAAAACGAAATAGTCCTCGTGGACTACGTATATACCCTACACCTGATAAAATTAAGGGTCCAGGATACATTAAAAGGTGGGAACAAGAAGCCACTAACAGCTGAATAAGGTTTATGCATTACTTTTGGAAGACGATAGAGCTAGTCTATAAACTCTTTGATCAAAAATTAAAAGAACAATACTTTGGTCTAAACTTTCCACAAACACAGAATACCGCTCCAAAGAAAAAAAAATTGCAGACTACTATGGAGAGATATCAATATCATATTAAAAGACCGTAAGCACAAACAATTTAGTTAGAACCTCTCCGACTTTCGGGAAAATAAGGCATACATTTTCTTGGATACAAAGCGACGTAAAAAAAGATCCAAGAACTGTAGCCATCCTCAACAGAAACTGAGATCCTCTCACCTCTCTATCTTGTGATTTGACTAATGCGTGGAATAGCCAGAGACAACAACGATCCAGAGCCACCAGAAAGTTGCGCTGTGTTTGCGTGTGCGCGTTGCTGCGCGCGCGCGCGACAAGGAGGGAGCTCCCTATACCATTTTTAGAAGGGAATCACTCCTACCGCTGAGGGATCGCACCCCCATCAAAGACTTAACTCCAGCGCGAGACGAGCGCGCAGCGCGAGTGAGTTCCAACCTAATAGTTAACGTTATCTTCACCCACGAATTGAGTGTTGAGGAGATAATCTCTTTTCTAATATTTAGGGTGTCACTTTTGATCTCCATACTAGCACTATAATTTTAGACAATCATACAGTTATCTGACTCTTAAAAGATACATCTGTTCTAAGACGGAAATAAAAGGCATTAAATATCACGAGTCTAAAAAATAGGAGGAATGTTCAGAACTGGGCAACAGTGAGGACATACTAGAATGGGTTCGGCTTGCTATATGATATATCCCATGCTGAGGTTAACACGGGTAAAGGCCCTTTTACACTTTACTCCAAAAAGTTTTCCATGCCTCCACAAGGAGATATATCCTGTGTTGATTCTTTTATCTCTCAAGTAACTAGAGATCTAGAATCATTGCACAAACGAATTTTCCGTAAATGCACAAGAGAGAACATCAGCTATCTCACGGGTTGGAACAAGCTCATAATAAATAGTGAAAAACCCTCCGACAAAGGGGTATTATTGAGTACTTTTAGGACCACCATAGATATGTAAACATGTGCTATACTCTACTTCAGGACCTCTCATGTTATGAAATCTTAAGGGAGGAACCTTACGGAGCAAATAGAAGGACCTCCTAACTGTCCTCACCGATGCAAGGCACAGAACCTTAACAGTAACAGGAATTTGAAGTTTCAGTTCCCAGATTCCAAAAATTCCGACTTTTTAACAGTCTTGCCAGAAAATACACAAAGGAAAAACACCCGCTTAAAGGAAGACCAATTGTGCAGGGAATAGACTCCCGTCACACAAAATGTGGAATCTAGTTAGATTCCCTTTTAGCACCCTATGTGGAACACTTTCCTCTTACAACCGAGACACCATGGACTTTCTCAGAAAACTTGATGGAGACAGGTGGGACATAATGTGGCTAGCCAGTGTGATGTAGAGGCACTTTACCACCAGTATACCCCATGATCTGTATACAGGCTGTAGGTTTACTTTCTGCAAAGTAAAGGATTGCAATTCAGCGCACATAATGATTTCCTTTTACAGATGCTGAGATTTGTGCTTATACAAGAAATATTTTTTGTTCAATGGGAGTTCTTCCACCATCTGAGGGGTACAGCCATGGAAGCCCATGTGCACCATCATATGCCAACCTGTACCGTCCGGCTTGTGGGAGAGCCTCCATGTCTTTGAAGAACAGGCTTGCACATGGACGGATCACATTGGTATTGATTCGTTACATGATGACATTTTTGTCATATGGAATGGTCCTAAGTCAGATTTTTTTTTTGACATTCTTACTTTATTAATGTAAATCCATGTGGTCTCGAAGTTTTACCTTCGAGATTCACTCTGACCACTTACCTTCCTTGATGTAAAAATCCTGAAGAATTCCAATGGCACTACTCAACAACAATTACCGTAAACCAACGTGCGTCTACATCCTTTACATTAGGCCGCAGTAGCCACCCGCGTATCCCCCCTTAGAGCGAGTATTCAAGAGGAAACAGTATTCTCTGCGTTTACGAGAAATTTTCAACGTACATCCGAATACAAAAAACTGCATCCCTGGATCTCAATGTCGTTTTCAGGATAAGGTTATCCGAAGTTGTTACTTTTAAAAGGGTAACCAGCATGCACTTCGGAATTTGATAGCACTAAGATACTACCCCACGGTTTCCTAATGCCCAAGGAAAAGAAGACATAGCCATTAGTTATTGGCACCTTCGATGAAGCGTCTGATGAAGTTCGTAAAATACTTGCCAAACATTGGGACATTCTGCTCCTTGACCCCAGACATTAAGGAAAAAGTCCGGGTCACTGCCCCCTAATTACATTTAGCGCAGTCCATAAGTTTACAGACAAAATTGTGAAAAGCCACTATCAACTCCACGCTCCGCCACCAATACGTGGCTACAGAGGGCAGCCGGTAGCGCTGACATAAAATGCAGATACTGTATTGGTTTTGTAACTTTTAGTTGAGACTGGCAAAAGATTTTTGCAATCAATTAAACCGCGACCGAGAATTCCTTATTAGTGCATTTAATCAACTGCAGATCTATCGGTGTCATTTATCCGTATTAGATAGCGACTGTGGTAAGGAAATATGTCCTGTAAAACCAACCGGAATTCGAAGGCAATCGGTTTTTTTTGAACATCTGGGCGACATACGTAAAAGAGAGACAACCATGTAGCCAACATGTCTTGCAGGAACATAATGTGAAGCACGATATTTAAAATTTAATGGAATAGATCGAATTTCAACCACATAAACGTTCGAAAAGGGACTGAATAATCTCATTATTGGATAGCAAGGAATCGTTTGGGATTTTTACAACCTTGGGACGGCATAATACCCAGATGGGCTAAATGAGCACTGAATTTCAATTGCTTTTGTAGTATGGCATTAGTCCATCCCCTCTTCCCCAATTAGGCTATAATTAACTTCCGTAATTTGTCAGTGAATTTAATTCTTAAATCACTATTACATTTACTTTCTATTTGATCCTCTTCTGACACAGTAGCCTGGTCTTGTTTCAGTCAGCATTTACAGAGCTAATGATTTGTTAGTTACCGTTATGTAAAAACATATTTTGACGTTACCTGCAGCATATAATAATTTTAATCTATAAGAATTCTTTATGCTTTCATATCGGACGCTTTAATTAGTCATGATAATGCTACGCTCGGTCGCAATCAGGAGACGCAGCATATAACCCATCAACGTCAACTTCCGTTTATTTAGAGACAGTGTACAGGAGCAACCTGTATTCCAATCCACGTTAAACATGCATGGAAGCGATATTTCCGATTCGCTTGAGCGCTTATCAACCAGACTTAGGCAACGCACAACTACTATCCCGGCTTTGTGTGACGGCGCTGTATCTCGCCGTATTGGCGACCACGCCAAAAAGCGCCGGTTAATAAAACCGTTGATAGTACACAAAGTTTAAATGCGCAGCACACCGTAAGCTAAAGCCACACTATGAGCCATATGCTCCACGCCATTGATTATATGCAGGAATGTTGTGTCCGGTCAATACACATATGACATTTGCGTATGCAAAGGTTTAGCTTAATGTAATGTGTGTAAATGTGCAAATTTTTCACTTCTCACAGCCCTACTGATCTCCGTCCCCTGATGAGGAAAAAGTATTTACCGAAAATGTAGGGACTATTTGTGGATTGGATTTTGCAAAAATTATAATGTAAGTGCCGAATTTACTGTTTTACATATATCTAATACAACATCCTGGTGTATCATATGATGAGCCATTCCAGTAAGCCGGGCGTAATTGGGAAATTTTTTGCAGGACCAGATGATCCAGACACGGGTCGTTCCTTATTATGACGTTTTTCCCAGGTAAATCCAGGTAGCATAACATAGATATGCTCATAATAGGTCCAACATAGGATAAAAGGTAAAAGGGCACTAATTAGAATTAGACCCGAACTAACCTTTTGCTTTTGCTACCCCTCCTTTCCCCGATATAGGGTGGTCATAACATAAATTTGGTGGCTTAAAACATCCCGTAGAAGTTTCAGAATTATGCTCTAGTTCTGATGTAGTTTGTTATACGCATACTTACATATTTTTAAACTAAAACTAATAAAAGTTAAAATTTTATTCCTTAGTCTCGCTTTTCCATGATTGTTACTTATATATTTGACAAAGCGTATTGGAAATTAGCTCAGATCTAATTAAATCCTATTATTGAGCTATTTAATATATAATGTTGGTGTATACCTTTGGGAAGTTATGGCTATAAAGAGAGGAGTAAGAACTAGTTATTTGGACACCTAGATACCTGATAGCCGTAGTCTTCCAGTTATAATGTAGGTAGATTGGAGCAACAATAAATGATTGGCCGAAATATTGATGGGATTTGGCTTCATTTTTATTTTATATCCTGATAAAATTATTGAAATCACCCAAGGAGAGCGTGCAGTCGGGGTTTAAAGTAAGATGTGGATTAAAAGAGTAAGCAAAACTCATCGGGTAAACAGGGGACAATCTCGATCCCGCACCCTAACTCCTTGAATATCTGGATCGAGGCGTATCGCACCCGCTAGGGGTCAACGCATAAAACAAAAAATCAACGGTGACAAGGGGCAGCCTTGCGAGTAGCATTATAAATGTTTTAAATTTTGAGGAGGTGCTATGTGGAAGACAGATGGCAGCCATAGGGGTTGAATAAAGACCATGTAAAGCACGCAAAAAAAGGCCCGGAGATACCCACATGTCTCAAAACCGAGAACATATAAGACCAGTTGAGGCGATCAAATGCCTTTTCTGTGTCTCGGCTTAACAGCAATGCTGATTTTATTTAACTTATTGACCACCCTATCTGACAATGACTCTACGGGTATTCTCACCCCTTGCCTATTCTGCACAAAGCCCTTCCGGTTTAGGTATGAGAGTGATATAAGAGTTAGCCACAAAGATGGGACGAGTATCCATCTATCAAAGCATTTTTATAAATTTCACTTGATATGGGAAAGTTCAGGGGTTTTCCCAGTCAGTTTAGGAGACAGTCAGGCATATTGAGAAGAGAGATTCCTTAATCGGAGGATATCCTCAAAGTTTTGGAATCAGCCTTTAGACATGCACAAAAAAAAGAACAGGACGACATACTTTCAGGGTTAGATCCCAGGAAGACAAAGATAACATAAAGCACGTGTAATTGCAACCTTTGATGATAGAAATCTAGAAGTGACTAATATCCTCAAGAAATATTGGGGAATACTAAGTGGATCAGGACTTGGGGGGATAACTTCCTCTAACCCCCTTTTAAAAACGTATCGGAGGGGGAGATCATCAAGGATAGATTGATCCATAGTCACTATACACCCATACCCCCTCAAGGTTACCTGGTTAGAAGGAGACCGATAGGTATGTTTTAAATGTGGGCAGAGATGTGTTGCCTGCCCATTTATACAAAAAACTAAATTTTCACAAGTGCCTCTAATGGAAACAATTTTTTTTTCGTGATTTTGCCAATTGTAGGACAGAAGGAGTAGTTTATATGTGCATATGCCCTGCCCACTGAACTAAATTGGGAAAAACAAAGAGAATATTCAAAAAAAGGGTGGGAAAAACCCGGGGGAATACGCATAAAAGGGAATACCCCAGTAGCTCGAATGTGTGGGAACATCACAATGGAGAAGGGGAATCTCTGCGCTTTTTTGTTTTGGGGTTGTGGCCCATCCCCGGGAGGGGAAGGATAACTAATTTTGTGTAAGAGGCATGGATTATCTTTAAGGAACATTTATCCAAAGGGCCCTTAATGAGATGTTGCAATTTGGATGTTTTTTTAAATAGACCCCCTTAGGTCTGTTCACTTCTCGCATTAATGGCCCCTTTTACAGAGGCCCACATGGACTTTTTAAAATTGAGTATTACATGTATCAGATTAATCATTACTTTTATATTTTCATTGACACTTTACAGTTATAACTAAATCAGTGAAGACAATGAATTTCTGTCCCCCCAAATAATTGGCCTGGACAAGCCCTTTTACTTTTTGACATCTCCCATATGACAGCATATTGGGAAATTGGAGAATTACAGTTAGGGAGGCTCCGCCTAATGTATTATCCTTGCTATTGAGGCAAATGAGTGACATGGGAGGGGGTCCCCCGTTTTTGTGTTTACTGTTGTGGTGAGGGGCAGATGGAAGTGCAAAATTGAAATCTCGTACAGAGCCCAACTCGTATTCCAAACTTTGCGCAGTTTAAAAAATTTTTTTTTGGGGGTAACTAACCCGGAAACGACATGAAGTTTTTCCCGGGACATGTGCAGTATAGACGAAATCCCCGGGGGGCCCAAGAGATGTCCCGGGCCCCTGGTATGCCACTATGGCCCCGGCCGTATTTACTAGGAGGGTGTGCATCCTTTTTTCCGGACATGCGCAGACGGCTTTTTATGCGCCGGGGTGTCAAGGGGAATTTGGGGATTCTGGATTTGCGCAGTGTCGTCCCTGGCTAAAACCCGGAAATGAATTTTTTCTCCTTTCTGGTCATGGAGTTAATTTCGGAACCCAAATGAAATAATGGGGGGAAACATGGAATGTCTTTACAAAACCCCGGAAATGGGATAAATAATATATATAAATGGGAAAGGTTAGAGGCTGTTGTATACACCGGAAGGGTCATGTAAGGTATTTAAGGGGAAAGCAGAGATGATTTACCGTACCCCTCTTCCGGGTCCCACATCCCAAAGGAGCTGGAGGATCATCATTATTATCCCGGGCAGAACAAAATAAGTTCATTTTTTTATTCTATCAATTTGGGCGTATTTTCACTATAGATAGATTGTTTATGCGTTGTATATAGCGTACTCTTTTTTCACGGATTTTTTAAAAATCCCTATAAACCCCTAAATTATGGGGGAAAGCGTTTGGGAAGCGGGGGATTAATAGAATTTAAATAACGCACACAGTGATCATCGTCTTTAAAGGGGGCCCCTTTTTCGGGGTTTCCACGACGGAGGGTATATATTGCTGTATATTTGGGTATGTAGTGGTAGTATATGGGGGTTAAAAAGGATGTAAAATTTTTTAAATATTTTAGTAAAATTTGTTTTAAAGGGATTATAATTTTGCAGGGATTTTGGGTCAAAATCCCTTTTAAAAAAATTTGGAGTTTTTTAATTTATGGCCAGTTTTTTAATGGCCCCTGTGGACAAAGAGAAATGGCGAATGAGGCAGAGCTGTTTTCAGATGTTGAGGCAGAATCGGAAAATGATCTTTCACTGAGTGGTATTTTAAACAATATAACGTTCCCGCCCCATTATCAAATCTTGGGGGAGGCACAAACATTAAAACATTATTTGAATCATTATTACCTAGTGGACTTAGAATTTATAAAACCCCTGTTTAACCCCAATTTGAATTTGTTGGAGATTTTGGGAAACAGAATATAACAGCTCTGTACGACTTATGAAAATTTATTAAAGGGGGAAAAAACAAACTTAGAAAGTACATCTAAAACCCTAAACAATTTGATAAAACAACATCAAAATTAGAGGGATCCGACTTTAATAGGAGAGAACAAAAGTCTAAAAAACTTAAAAAAAAATATCAGACAGGATAAAGGTAGGGAAAACCCGAAAAAAATATTTTGAGAGACCCCAAAAAATTTAAAGGAAGGGAGAGCTTTTAATTTTCAAAAATTAAAACCCCAACCCTAAAGTATTAATCGCGCAAAAATCGCGATACAAATTCAAAACAACTATCGGGGTTAGGGAAGAACAAAGGACAAGAATTAAAAAAATGGGGTCCTCCCCAGAATTCAGAAGGGAAAGGGGGGAGTACATATGGACTATTATCCTCCTCCCCTCTGGCAACTCAATACCCCCCTTTTTTTAAGGGTTTTGGGAGGGGGCCGGGCCTGGACACCGTCAAAACAATGAATCGTCACATGTAATTAATTAACAGACAGGAAATTTAAATAAAATGAATTTTATGTATTTTACGGGGGGTTGCCCCTTGTCCCCATACTAAATTCAGGACTTTTCATGGACTAAAGATTACACTATTTTGGGGTAAGAAAAAAAAGGGCCAAATTTTTTTAAAAATTTAAAGATCAAATTGAACCAAAATTAGGTGTCCCAGACAGGATTTGAAGGGGTATACATAGCTAGTGTCCCTTAGGAGGGGGAGAAAAAAGGAGGGTAAACCAAATTAAAAATTAAAAGTAGGAGAATCCCCCCAGTCTTTAGATACACTTGGATTGATTCTTTCGCAAATGTTTAAAAAGAATAAAAATTGAGTGAAAGAGATACCTTTTCATAAAACCTCAGTGAGGGGAAATTTAAAGAGCACTGTCGCACGGGAAACGGGATAATCTAAATTAAAAACCCCCTCCGATAAGGGGGGAAATATAGTTATTTTAAATCATGAACATTAAAAAGATGTCAAAGTCTTTTCCAAAGGGCAAGAGGATTATGAAATTTTTCCTTGAAAACCACAAAAATTTTACTATGGAAAATTTAGAAAAGTATTGTGGAGGATTAAAGTGGGGGGATAACAACACGAATTTAAATTTATGATGTCATCCAAAAACCTCATTTCTGTACCCAAGATACATAAGGGCTACACCCCCTTAAAAAAGGTTGACCAAAAAGTCTCAGGTTAGATCTTTCGCAGAATGTGGGATTATATAGAAATATTTACAGGGGCTTTGTAAAAATTGCCATTTATTAAAGATACCTCGGGCCTCCCGCAGAGGCGGGATACAGCAAAAAGAGAAGACTCTTGGGTATAGTTAGAAAGCCTGTATGTAATATTCCCCATGAAAAAGGATTCAGGAGTCGAAAAATTTTTTCCCAAGAAGAAGAATTCCAGGTCTAGTGCCTTTGTTGTTAGATTAAATTTACTTTTGTGCTAAAAAACCCCCCATTATTTTTTTTTTTTTGAAAAAAAACCCTTCACCCCGCTAAGGGGGGCCGCAATGGGGAGCCCTTGGCCCCCCAAAAGCAAATCTGTTCCCGGGTGGGGGGGGGAGGCCCGTTTGGGGTTCCCAAAAGGGGGGTGACAATGGCCCCCCCCGATTTTTTTGGGGAGGACATTGATGACTCATCATTTTGGGAGGGGTTTTGGGGTCATTTTGAGGGTTCGTTTTCCGGCTCAAAAGAAAGAAAACGGATGCATTTTACATTTGAAAGAAGAGAACGTTTTCCCCTTTTTGGATTCCCCATCATTAAAAAAATGAACGGAATATTACCCCGGATAGTATGGAAACCGCAAAAACAGCTTACTGCACTGGGAAATTTTCCATCCATTCATGTAGGGGAGGAATCCCAAGGGGCAATTCTGGAAATTAAAAGAAATGTCCCCAAAAGGAGATTTTTGGGACAGTCGGGTTTGAGGAGGATTCCTTTAAACGAGGGTATCCCTCAAGGGTTTTGGGGTCACCTTTGACATGCCAAAAACAGAACGGACGACATTACTACAGGTAGATCCCCCGGAAGACAAGATAAAAAAAGCAGTGAATTTCAACTTTGAGATAAAATTAGAAGGGGCAATATCCCCAAGAAAATTTGGGGGAAAACTAAGCTGGATCGGACTTTTGGGGGGATACTTCCTTAACCCCTTTAATAAAAGTATCGGGGGGGTAGATCTATCAAGGGTTTGATTGATCCAGCCTAACACCGATCCCCCTCAAGGGCCCGGTTTGAAAGGAGCCCATAGGTTGTTTAAATGGGGCAAGATTGGGTTGGCCCGCCATTATAAAAAAACAAATCTTTTTACAAGTCCCCTAAGGGAAAAAAATTTTTTTATTTGTGATTTTGCCAATTGAGGGAAAAAAGGGGTATTTATATGTGCTATGCCCCCGCCCACTGAAAAATATATTGGAAAAAAAACAAAGGAATATTTAAAAGAAGGGGGGGAGAACACCCGGGGGACATACGAATAGAAAAGATACGCCCGTAGCTGAATGTGCGGAACCCAAAGGGGTGGGGAAACTCTCGTTTTTGATTTAAGGGTTGTTTAGGGCCATCCCCCGAGGGGGGGAATGGGATAAAAAATAAATTTTTTGTAAAGAGGCCCCCGTGGTCATGTATGGAATCAGTTTATCCAAAAGGGCCTTAATGAATTTGCAATTTGGGTGTTTTTTGAATGGGGCTCCCCTTAGGGTTTTTACTTGCTCTCATTAATCGGCTTTCACAGAGGACCCCTATGGCTCTTTTTAAAACTGACCGTTTACATGTATCGATTATATATTAATTTTTTTTTATTCATTGACTATTACAGTCTATAATAATATGTGAAAACAAAGAATGCTGGGACCCCGAATAATTGGCCCTGGATCAAGTCCCTGTTACATTTTAAATCTGCCATATGCAGTTATTGGAAACTTGGAGAATTACAGTTAGGGGAGCGCCCCATTTAAGTTTTATCCCTTGGAAATTTTAGGGCGAAAAAAGAGTCGAATGGGGAGTGGGTGCTCCCCGTTTTGGGTGTCTTTTGTTGCTGGGGAGTGGGAGATTTGGGGCATGTGTAATTGAATCTCAGTCAGAGACCAACTGTATTCCAAAAATGCGCAGTTTAATTCGGCGGTTTCTAACCGGAAACGACATAATTGTCTTTTCCCGGACATGTGCAGTTTTTAGAAGGAAATCCGGGGGACACAGAACTGTGCCGGGGGCCCCCGGATATTTCCCTATGGTTCCCGGCCGTATTTATGAGGTGGTGGATTCCCCTTTCCGGCACGCAGAAAGGCATTTAGTGCGGGGGGGGAGAGAGTTTTGGGGATTTGGATAAGCCAGTGTCGTCCCCCGTGGCATAAACGGAAAAAGACATTTTTTTCCTTTCCCGGTCATGGCAGTTAAATTTTTTCGGAAAACCCAATGAAATAATGGCAGGGAAAAAATGCGCCCGTATAAAGAACCCGGGAATGGGGATTTTAAAACCAATATAATTTTTTGTGGAAGCAATTGGGCTTGATTGTCTACACCCCGGAAAGGGGCATGTAAGGTATTTAAAGGGGGAAAAAAGGGGATGATTTATCTGTATCCCTTCATCCTGGTGCCAGATACCAAAAAGGGGCTGCGGGGACATCATTATAAATTTCCTGGCAGCATCCCAAAAAATATCACTTTTCTTTATTTCTATCTATAAAAGGGAAAAATTCACTATAGAATTTTTATATGCGTTTTTTTATAGCGTACTCTTTTTTTCACAGCGAGTTTTTTAAAACCCCGATGAAACCCCAAATTAAAGGGGGAAACGCGTTGGGAAAATTGGGTTTAATAGAAATTTTAAATAAGCAACAGGTAAATCTGTCTTAAACCCCCCCTTTTGGGGCGATTACTCCTGAGGTTTGGTATATAGGCTTTTTTTTTCATTTAGGTATGTATGGTGTAATAGGGGTTTAAAGATGTATAATTTTTTAAAAGTCTAGTAAAAATTTTTTGTTTAAAGGGGATTAAATTTTGCCCGTATTTTGGTCAAAATCCTTGTTTATATAAAATTTGGGGGGTTTTTTTTCGAAAGTTCAGGGCTATAAAAACCCCATAATATAAAAAATGAAACCTCAGGAACCCGGTGCCTACCATTGGTAACTGCTTAAAGGGGTTTTGGGGCCCTGTTTTATTTTTGACGTGGGTCCCAAAAAGGGGATTTATCCTTTTTCTAAATACATGTGATTACAAAAAGTGAAGCTGTAGAGCTACGCTTTCTTTACCCGCCCCTTTACAAGTTACTAAAAGTTTTTCTTAGACACGACCATGGAAAAAGACAGGGCGCTTGCGTTGTCTGCCTTTTTTTTTCTGATGAAGGTAAAAATAAGATCTTCCAAGGGGCTGTGGAGAAAGTTGCAGTGTATGAGGGTTTAGGTGTATAGAAATCCTTGTTTTAATATTTTTTGATGAAATTGCAGACTCCCCTTTTTCCCCCCTCAGTGTCCTTTCTGCTCAGCCCCCCACCCCTTTCCCCCCCCGGGGAGGTTATGATTTGTTTATATTTTCTCCTGAGCAAAATAAGAGGAAAGCAATCCTTTTGGGAAAACCCCCTTTTAAACACCCCTCAAATTCCCCTGCGTAATTATAGATTTAAAGAATTTAAATCACAGCAGAAAAAGTTTGGTAATGAAGGACAAAATTAATT
>JAODAL010057853.1:0-22426 GCA_025379985.1 Phyllomedusa bahiana | reverse complement strand
CTTCCCCGCCTGGGGTAACACAGAGGATCCACACCCGGATGTCTGCGGTCGGCGCTTCGGCGTACGTCCATCGGCGCCGCACCGTTACACAAAGGTTTCAGGGCATCTATCAGCTGATGTTGCTGTACATTAAATTAGGGTCATTAGCTGCAAAGATATTTTTCATTTAGAGTAATGAAATATAAGAAGTATGGACCAAGAACTACTAGAAGTAGTCAAGAATGAAATGGAAAACATGCATCTAGAACTACTGGGCAACAGTGAGCTGAAATGGATGGGATCTGGACACTCTCATTCTGAAAAACATATGATATGCTATGCTGGAAATGAGAGGCAAGGAAGCAATGGAGTTGCTTTTATAATCAAGAAAAAGTTTGCAGTAACTGTAAGGAAATACAATGTGATCAGCATCTGCCTAATTTCCATTGTTTATGAGGAAAGACCATTAAGACAACCATCAATCAGGTCTATGCACCAACCACAGATACAGAAGAGGATGAAGTTAATCAGTTTTATGAACAAGGACAAGGCAAAATTGACAGTACATGCAAACAAGATATGCTAATAGTTATGGACTACTGAAATATGAAAATAGGCAACAACGAAGAATATCAAGTAGTAGAAAAATATGGGCTTGGCAACAGAAACAAGAATTCTACAGGAAAAGGAGCCTGTTAATTTCAAACACCTTCTTTTAACAACCCCAGAGGAGACTATATACATGGACTTCACCTAATGGATTGTACAAGAATCAGATAGACTATGGAAGACGATGAAGGAAGAGTTCAATATAATAAACAAAGACAAATCCAGTAGTTGACTGTGGAAAAGATCACCAGCTACTAACAGGAAAACTCAAGTTAAAATTAAAAAGGAGTAAGCCAAAAATTAAAATGGACAAGTATGATCCTAAAAACATACTATCAGAATTAAAATACTGTCTGTAAAATCAATTTGCCTGGGACTTAACCTAATTGATTGTAAATGAAAAATAAGGCAGCATTAGAAGACTTCCCCAGGCTTCCAGCTGCCATGTTAAATGATCGGGACCCTGCGATCTCGCTGCTAAGTTCCCGATCGGAGTGAGGAACAATGCTGTGCAGCATTTCTCATTCATTTAGATGCCGCGGCCATGTCTAAAGGGTTAAACAGCACAGGCTGTTACCAGCGGGAGTTTATAGTTTAGGATAGCCTTTGTTTACAGACAAACTACCTGTTGTTAATAAGTTTTGATTCCCCAATATATGTCTTACTGTTTTACGACCTTCCTCTGAATGGTTGAACTATGGTGTTTTGATTTTAATTTGTTTATTTTTATTGTGATTCTAAAAAAAAATTTTTTTATACTTTATGCTGGTATGGGTAGTTATACTATCTGGGTAAAAATTTGAATGAGTATTATGCCAGCTTGGCAATACGATTTATAGTGTTGATTATCTAATTGTTGTTTCATGTCATTATAATAGACATAATCTTCTGTATAGAATGAACTTAAAAGGGAGAGACCATACATGGATCTCGCAGATAGACTTGATCTTTAAAAGTGACAATGGGCAAATTCAGGAAGTGAAAAAATAATCTAAAAATTCTACTATGAAAAGGACTGAAACTAAGGTGAAATAAAACAATCCTGGGAAATTAACTTATTAAGGGTAATTCCCCTCTTTTCCAATAGAAGATCCATTCTTCCGAAGTAGATGGGAGTAACCTTGTAATACATGCTCAAAATCAATGGTGGAACTACTGATTAAAATGTGTGAATTACAATATTGATCTGTTTGTAATGTTATCTATGGAAGATATCTGTGGACAATTAAACAACAGATCTAAAGAAAGCCTTAAAGAATTAACAAATTTGTTTGGTGTTAGGCTATGTCTACACTGCACAGAAAAACGTCAGTTTTTTCAGCGTTTTTCGTTTTCTAAAAACGCTGGAAAAATGACTGAAATCATCTCCCATAGACTTCTAATGTAAAACCCTCCTGCTGTCTACACTGAGCTTCTTTTTTCTGCTCGTTTTTTTCACTGGTTGTATTTTGCAACATGCTCTAAAAAACGCCAGAGCAGAGCAGAGCAGAGCAGAAAATTTACTACAGGAGTCTATGGAAGCGCCGGACATCTTTTGGTGTGTTTTCGTGACGTTTTTTGCCGCGATTTTTCAATGAAAACCCTCCCAGAGACCCAAGTTACACCTATAATGGGTGGTAACAAAGGCCATCTTTGAATTTCCACGCATGCGCGGTGGACTTTTCCGGACGGCGAGTATTGTCTGGTTTGCGGACAATTGGATTGGCGGTATGTTTGAATCTGGAACTGAGGGGGACGATAGAGATCAGTGGAAAAGCGTAAGTGGGCGGTAATAGCCCTCATTTGGAATATCCCACCCTATAAACAGGTGGGGAGGGTCTCATATCTCTGTGGGAAGGTGATCACTCCACACTGCAGGAGTGTCCACCGGGGAGCACACTAGCTTTCATATCTTGATCAGGTACGTTGCTTTATATGTAGCTTGGTCTCTAACTAGTTTGCAGTTTGCTCTCTATGGAAGAGTTTGGTTTGAGATGAATATACCAATTTTTTCTGTTGTCCTTTATTTGCAGGCACACCAGCCTAATATGAAAAGTTTGATCTGCTCTTCAGGTACTCTGTATTTAGTCTAGTCTATGCTGGGTATCTGGAGTATGGTAACTAGCGGTTTGGCAACCTTTGTTTCTTTAACCCCATTGATAAGCCCCTGAGATTGGGACGAAACGCTGCGTCTGGGGATTCATTTGTTGTTCTTTTTAGGGATTATTGTGCTTACACATTTGCTATAGTACTAGTATCCCTTATTTTGTGGCTATTACCAGCTATTTTTTCCACAAATAGTATGTAGATACAATTACTACACTATTTATAAGCTGTGTAATTTCTTACCTGCATGTATACCTACCTGGTCACTTTCTATACCCGTTCTATTATGGAGGTATGGTTGCTAGTCCTCCATGTATTTAGAGATTTAGGGTATTTTGATAGGGACCTTTAGAGCCTAACACTACAGGGTCGCCGTTGTCAGGGCGGGTTCTCTGTATTAGGCAGTGTAGAGGTATCGTGAGAGGGACACGATAGGGTTAGCTCCTTTCATCGTCTGTTTGGCTAGCTGTCCCATAACTATTTTACACCCTATAGGGTGTTCTCACTGAGGTTTTTGACATTGTTTCTTAAATAGTTTGATTAAAAGTTATATTTTAAAGGAATTTTTCTTTTGGGATAAATATTTTGAGTCTGTTCCTTCTATTTCTTCACTTGGGAGGCTTTTGGGTTGCTAATAAAGTTATCTCACCTCTGACGCCAAAAATACGTTTTTTTACGGATTTTGGCTCAAGAATCCGTTTTTTTACGTTTTTTGGCACTAAAAGAATTTTTTTTACAGATTTTGCCGCTAATAACGATATCTCGCTTCTGACGCCCAAACTACGTTTCTTTATGGATTTTGGCGCAAGAATCTTTTTTTTTTACGATTTTTGGCACTAAAATATTTTTTTTTACAGATTTTGCCGCTAATAACATTATCTCGCCGCTGACGCCAAAAATACGTTTCTTTACGGATTTTGGCGCAAGAATCCGTTTTTTACGTTTTTTGGCACTAAAATATATTTTTTTACAGATTATGGTGCTAATAATGCTATCTCGCCTCTGACGCTAAAAATACGTTTTTTTTTACGGATTTTGGCGCAAGAAACCTTTTTTTACATTTTTTGGCACTTAAATATTTTTTTTTACAGATTTTGGCGCTAATAAAGTGATCTCGCTTCTGACACTAAAATTTTTTTTTTTTTACGGAATTTGCCGTAATAATGCGTTTTGGGATTTTGGCACTAAAATCCTTTTCTTTACAGATTTTGACGCTAATACAGTTATCTTGCTGTATGTAAAGATAATGTGGGTTTTTGTGGATTTTGGTGCAAGAATCTGGTGCAAAAATTAATAAAGTAGCAGCACGCAGCAGCACATAAAGGACAATGTGCTCACAATGACTACAGTGATCTAAAGGAAGTGACTACTTAACATGCTAACTCCGCCTGTAGGGTGTAGTTTACATCCAATGGCTTAATTTGTGCATACATTAAAAAGCAGAGCAAAGACGATTCAAAAAACGTTCCAAAAAAACGCTCCGAAAAACGCACCAAAAAACGGACATTTTTTTTCAGCTGCTTTTGACAGGCAGTGGACAGAAAACTCAGTTTCATGAACATTTTTAGTAATTCGTTTTCAGGTCATTTTTTGTCCACTGAAGTGTTGACATAGCCTTATTATAAAACCAGCAGATAAAGGTGGAAATGAGGTCTTGTAGCCTAAATATATATATGAAAGGCAAGCCTTCAGACAATTGATCTTGACAGGGATCCAGTAAACTATGGAAAATGTAGGAGGACATGTATGAAAACTGTCTAAGACTGATCTAAGACTTTCTTTGTTGCCCATAGCAACCAATCAGAGCACCCCTTTCATTTCACATAGAGCTCTGGAAAAATGACAGGGGCACTCTGATTGGTTGCTATGGTCAACAAAGAAAGTCTTAGGCTATGTACACACTGCGTTTTTAGCCGAGGTTTTGGATGAGGTTTTCGGAGCGTTTCCTCGCCCAAAACCTCGACCAAAACGCTTCCAAAACGCCCCCAGTTCATTTAATTGATTCCTATGTAAAACCTCGTTGTAGTTCACACATGATGAGGTTTTTACGCGCTTCTTTGGAAGCAATGAAAAAGAAGTGTCATGTCAATTCTTGAAGCGCATTGAAGGCGAGGTTTTTGGTGTGGTTTTTATCGTGGTTTTGGCGCGGTTTTCGCCGCGGTTTTTTGTCCTGGCTATTCATTTGTATGGGTGAAAACCTCGTTGAAAACCTGAACCAAAACCTGATCAAAACCTGATCAAAGCCTCGTCAAAAACCTCATCTAAAGAAGCGTGTTTCAGGCGAGGTTTTGATGTGGTTTGGACAAGGTTTTGGGCGAGGAAACGCTCTGAAAACCTCGTCCAAAAACGCCGTTGAACATGCCCTTAGACAAAAACTATTTTTATACATGTGGCCCTTAGTTTGAATTCCAGCATGTTTCAGATGTCTCTGATCAAGCTAGTTGATACAGCCTCTATTGAAGGGCTAATTGCAAAAAAACCCCACTAGAGATGGACTGACAATTGAAAATCAAAGATTTGCCTATTTCTATTTGATGGCAAAAGTTCATAAAAACATGACACTTCCATCCCACACCCTCCCCCTTTAGGAAGACTCTTTGTATCGGGCAATGAAAATCTGTATTTAAAACCTCTTATGGATCTTCTACCCTCTTATCCCCAGGATACTGATGATGTAATTAAGAAACTGGAGAAGATTCATCTGGAAAGTTACATGTGGTTCATGACCTTGGATGTAGAGGCACTCTATAAATCAATAAACCATGAGAAGGGTATTCGAGCAAGTAAGTTGTTTCTTCTCATGAGTAGTGATGAGCGATTGTGTCAACTATCGTTATCGATTCGATAGTCGATATCGTAAATTATCAAGACGATTTCCGATAGTCGATAATAGATTATCGCCGATGACCATTAAAGTCTATGGGAGAGCAACAACACCATGTATATAATTGGGTAAAGTTCACAAGTGGTCTATTTTTATACGTGCTATATTGGAACTGTCCGCTATATGCCGGTCTCTCCACAGCCGGAGCCAGTAATCAATGATAATATGTAGCAAAAACGTGCCTTAAGAAAACACTGTAACATTTATTTGAACGACCAAAAACAAGTTAAAACGTCTGTTGACATACTTGCATTTTCGTTAGGTCTAGTCCAAGAAGCACAAATCCATAGTTGCTGGCAGTAATAGCATTACTTCAGATGCACGCTGAAGCGTGTAGCTCGGTGAAGCGGTCAGACAGGATGGGCGTCTCGCGCTAGTATGGAGCGACGTTTCGAGAGGCGTGCTCTCTTTCTCAAGCATATCGGACATGATGTGGACTACCTTATGTAGAGAAGCGCTATGGATTCATAAGTTAGACACTCTCAGTCCTAAAGGAATGAATGAATCTCATAACCTAAACGTGTTTCTTTGAAAATGGTTTTAATAATATTGTTTTTATATTTGTTGACTTACTTGCAGCATGTTGTATCTAAGGGGTTAACTAAATAAGGTAGACCACATCATGTCCGTTATGCTTTAGAAAGAGAGCACTCCACTTGAAAAGTCTCTCCATATTGGCGCGAGACGCCCGTCCTGTCTGACCTCTTCGCCGAGCTACATGCTTCAGCGTGCATCTGAAGTAATGCTATTACTGCCAGCAACTATGGATTTGTGCTTCTTGGACTAGACCTAACGAAAATGCAAGTATGTCAACAGTTTTAACTTGTTTATGGTCGTTCAAATAAATGTTACAGTGTTTTTTCAAGAGCAACAACACCTTCATTCTTACACCCAAACAGGGCTGGAGAAGCTGGAAATAACATCCATAACAGTAAAATGGATATGTGACACATCTTAGGCAACACAATTAGGTTATAAAAGTCACAGAACAAAAGTCACAGACCATTCACTATCCCTGTCTTGTACCACAAGAACCTTAAACCTGCATGACCCACAAATTAAAAAGTGACAGAAGGCAGTATTATTTGAACAACCATTTTACTTGAACTGGACATTGATTATCCATGTCCTGGGCCACAGCATGAGCCCCGAACCTGCATGACCCCCAGATTAAAAAAGTGCCGGAAAAAGGAGTCTTTCAACCACCATTTTAGTTGAACTGGACATTGACTATTCCTGTTCTGGGCCACAGCATGACCCTTAAACCTGTCTGACCCACATATTAAAAATTGCCGGAAAAAGGAGTCTTTGAACCACCATTTTAGTTGAACTGGACATTGACTATACATATCCTGTACAACAGCATGACCCTTAAACCTGCATGACCCACAGATTAAAAGGTGATGGAAAAAGGAGTCTTTCAACCACCATTTTAGTTGAACTGGACATTGAATATACCTGTCCTGGGCCACAGTATAAGCCCCAAACCTGCATGACCCCCAGATTTAAAAACTGCCAGAAAAAGGAGTCTTTCAACCACCATTTTAGTTGAACTGTACATTGACTATACCTGTTCTGGGCCACAGCATGACCCTTAAACCTGTCTGACCCATAGATTAAAAAATGCCGGAAAAAGGAGTCTTTGAACCACCATTTTAGTTGAACTGGACATTGACTATACATGTCCTGTATTACAGCATGACCCTCAAACCTGTATGACCCACAGATTAAAAAGTGCTGGAAAAAGGAGTCTTTAAACCAGCATTTTAGTTGAACTGGACATTGAATATGCCTGTCCTGGACCCCAGCATGACCCCTAAACCTGTCTGACCCATAGATTAAAAATTGCCGGAAAAAGGAGTCTTTCAACCACCATTTTAGTTGAACTGGACATTGACTATACCTGTCCTGGGCCACAGCATGAGCCCCAAACCTGCATGACCCCCAGATTTAAAAACTGCCGGAAAAAGAAGTCTTTCAACCACCATTTTAGTTGAACTGGACATTGACTACACCTGTCCTGTACTGCAGCATGACCCTCAAACCTGTCTGACCCACAGATTAAAAAGTGTCGGAAAAAGGAGTCTTTCAACCACCATTTTAGTTGAACAGGACATTGATTATGCCTGTCCTGGACCCCAGGCATGACCCCAAAACCTGTCTGACCCACAGATTAACAAGTGCCGGAAAAAGGAGTCTTTGAAGCACCATTTTAGTTGAACTGGACATTGACTATACATGTCCTGTACCGCAGCATCACCCTCAAACCTGTCTGACCCACAGATTAAAAAGTGCCGGAAAAAGGAGTCTTTCAACCACCATTTTAGTTGAACTGGACATTGACTATGCTTGTACTGAACCACAGCATGACCCCAAAACCTGTCTGACCCACAGATTAAAAAGTGCCGGAAAAAGGAGTCTTTCAACCACCATTTCAGTTAAATGTTACAGTGTTTTTTCAAGAGCAACAACACCTTCATTCTTACACCCAAACAGGGCTGGAGAAGCTGGAATTAACGTCCACAACAGTAAAATTGATATGTGACACATCTTAGGCAACACAATTAGGTTATAAAAGTCACAGAACAAAAGTCACAGACCATTCACTATCCCTGTCTTGTACAACAGCATGACCCTTAAACCTGCATGACCCACAAATTAAAAAGTGACAGAAGGCAGTATTATTTGAACCACCATTTTACTTGAACTGGACATTGATTATCCATGTCCTGGGCCACAGCATGAGCCCTGAACCTGCAAGACCCCCAGATTAAAAAAGTGCCGGAAAAAGCAGTATTTCAACCACCATTTTAGTTGAACCGGACATTGACTATATCTGTCCTGGACCGCAGTGTGACCATTAAACCTGTCTGAACCACAAATTAAAAAGTGACGGAAAAAGGAGTCTTTAAACCACCATTTTAGTTGAACTGGACATTGACTATACATGTCCTGGGCCACAGCATGAGCCCCAAACCTGCTTGACCCCCAAGATTTAAAAACTCGAAATAGACAATACATGTCCTGACTCGCATCATGACCCTCAAACCTGTCTGACCCACAGATTAAAAAGTGCCGGAAAAAGGAGTCATTCAACCACCATTTTAGTTGAACTGGACATTGAATATGCCTGTCCTGGACCACAGCATGACCCCTAAACCAGTATGACCCATAGATTAAAAATTTCAAGAAAAAGTAGTCTTTCAACCACCATTTTAGTTGAACTAGACATTCACTATACCAGTCCTGGCCACAGCATGAGCCCCAAACCTGCGACCCCCAGAATCTAAAAACTGCAGAAAAAGAGTCTTTCAACCACCATTTTCAATTGAACTACCAGTACATTTAACTAGTACCTGTCCTGGCCCACGAGCATGGATTCCCCAAACCTGCATGACCCCCAGAATTAAAAACTGCCGGAAAAAGAAGTCTCTTTCAACCACAACATTTTATCTTACCGGACATTGACAACACCTGTCCTGGGCAACAGCATGACCCTTAAAACGTCTGAACCACAGATTAAAAAGCTCCGGAAAAACGGCAGTCTTAAGTAACCACCATTTCAGTTGAACTGGACATAATGACTATACATGTCCTGTAACTGCAGCATGACCCTCAACTGTAGGACCCCACAGATTAAAAAAGTCCAGAAAAAGGAGTCTTTCAACCACCATCTTTTAGTTGAACTGGACATTGGACTATACCTTGTCCTGGCCACAGCAAGAGCCCCTAAACCTGCATGACCCCCAGATTTAAAAACTGGACATATGTACTATACATTCCTGTTACCAGACAGCATGACCCTCAAACCTGTCATACCACAGGAGTTAACAGAGCCTTACAAAAGGAGTCTTCAACCACCATTTTAGTTGAACGGACGATTGACTATACATGTCTTGTACCGCAGCATCAACCCTCTCAAACCTGTCTGCCCACAGAATTTAAGGAAGTGCCGGGAAAAAGTGAGTCTTTCACCCACCATTTTAAGTTTACTACTTGACACTTGACTATGTCCCTGTCCCTGACAACCACAGTCCTTACCCAAAACCTGACTCGACCCACAGATTAAACCAGTGTCCTGAAAAAGTACGTCTTTCAACCACCATTACAGATAAATGTTACCGCTGTTTTTTTACAGCAGTGCAACAACACCTTCATTCTTGACACCCAAACATAGGAGCTGGAGTCAGCTGGAATAAACGTCTCACAACATAAAATGGATATGAGTCCACAGACTAAGCAACACAATTAGGTTAAACTAAACTTCACAGAACAAAATCACAACCATTCACTATCCCTGTCTTTGAACAACGCATTACCCTTAAACCTGCATGACCCACAAATTAAAAGTGACAGAAGGCAGTATATTTCACCACCATTTTACTTTAACCTTTACATTGATTATCACATGTCCTGATGTACCACAGCATGAGTACCCGAACCTTCACTGACACCCATTAATAAAAAAGTGGCCGGAAAAAGCAAGTCTTTTAACCACCATATTTACGTGTGAACTGGACATTGACTATATCTGTCCTGGACCGCAGTATGATCATTAAACCTGTCTGAACTCACAATTAATAAGTCCGAAAAAGGAGTCTTTCCACCACCATATTAGTGAACTGGTACATTGACTATACCTGTCTCTCGTGCCACAGCATGACCCCAACACCATCCTTGACCCCAGATTTAACAACAACTGGACATTGACTATACAGTCCTAGTACCTGAACCGCCATGACCTCACAACAACCTGTCTGCACCCACAGAATAAAAAGTGCCGGAAAACAGGAGGTCTTTCAACCACCATTTTATTTGAACTGGACATTGACTATGTCCTGTCCTGTGCCGTCAGCATTACCCAAAACCTGGTCTGAACCCACAGATTAATAAAGTGCCGGAAAAGGAGTCTTTCAACCACATTTCAGTTAAACTGGACATTGACTTCCATGTACCTGACTGCAGTCATGACCCAAAAACCCACACAGGTGCCGACTTATGGACCCATCATCAGAAAATTTCTCAATAAGAAAATACAATCTATATTACAAACAACTCGTTTTACATTACTGCTGATGCTAATATCCTGCCATTCTAGCTGTCTGTACATTTGTCCACCGTGACAATTCGAATTGTGAAGCACACTAAACAGATGTCCACAGTAGGTCAACGATGAGCCAGTTCTGAGATAATCCTTCAATCTACTGTCAAGTGGGTTGGATGAAAAATTACTGATCAAGGCGAGGTGAGGTTGTAAACGTTGATCACGCAGGTCCAGCTGGCAGGGCTGAAGTTTCACATTGGGTGGTGTGAGAGCAAGGACAGGCGTCCGTCATCTATTGTAACATTCCAGGTTCAGCTATAGTCAGGGCCCGAGTTTATCAGTGGTGCGTGCGAAAGCCAGGGCTGGTGGTTCATCATCTATTAGCACGCAGGTCACAGCTAGCAATCTCGAGTTTACAGTCGGTGCGGTGAGAGCCGCAGGCAGCGTCCGTCATCCATTAACACGGCAAAAAATGCCTCTTATGTTGCAGCATACGAAAACATCGTGCTGAAGCATATTTGTCAGTAGCAGAAGTGTGACCAGCCTCCAGCCTTCCTCAGTACACAGTCAAGACATGGTACACCTAGAAAATTTCTTTCCTCTACGAGAGGTTTGCCCCTCCGTATGGAGTTGCGGACCAATTGAGGCTTCACTTGAGATGTGCGTGCGGTTGTTGACGCTTCTGTATTACGCAAGGTGTCCTTTTCTTGCATTCTTTCATCCGTTTATACTCAACGTTGTTGGAGGAATTGTTCTCTTTCTTGGTGGTTGGCGAATGTGCTCCAAATCACATGTCCTCTGAATAATCTACAATCTTTCAATCTTCCTGTAGGCCCTCCCCTTTACAATTCAGAGGAATATTTGTATCACTATTTTGTACATGCGCAATTTTTTTATTATTTTAATTTCTATAAAACGACCATTGTTAAAATAGGATGGAATCCCACCACTCCTTTGTTTCTCTTTTTTTTTAATTGTATTAAACTGTGGTTGTCTCACTACAGTATTGCTTAGTTATGTTAAAGTGATCTTGGCAAAAACAACATCAATTTGGCAATATGTGTCTATTTAACATTGACCTACCTTTTCCGTTTTTGACAGCACCTTCACTCTGAGCCACTCCGTTTACAATTGTTAAGATACAAATTTCCAGTTAGAAACCACATCTTGTTAGAATAGACCTGTAGTATATCTGCATTTCAACAGCAAAAAGCGCCCCAAAAATTCAAACATGACCCTTGGCCACACTTGACAATTGAGAAGACACAAATGTCTGGTTTAGAAACCACATTTTTTTTTATAATAGGACCTGTATTAATAGCTGCATTTCACAGCAATCTCTACACGCCCAAAACAACACACACACACACACATGGCCCTTGAGGCCACGTCTTTGGACAATTGTGATTGAACAAATGTCTATTAGAAACTCACATTTTTCTATACATAGGACCTGTAGGATTGCTGTATTTCAAAAGCAGCATGACCAAAAATTAATAAAAATGACTTCTCAGCCACTGTTAAAAATTGTGATGGAGAAATGCCACTTAGAACCACATTTCTGTTCCAAAGGACCATGATTATAGCTGTATCTCACAGGCACCATGACCCGCAAAACCATTGAGACAATGCAAAAATTCAAAAGATGAAGTGAGTAAATGGAATACGTTTTTTTCATGAAACCTTGGTTGTCTTTACAGTCTCCTCACCGCAAAACCAGCAATGAACTTTGGGAACTGAGAATAAAAATTGCAGTAAGAAATGATCATTGTAAAAAAAACTTTTCAAGAGGACCATTTCTTTTGGAAGAGAATGTGAAGTAGACCGGCAACAATCGGTGACCTCCCGCAATTGGGCCACAACATCATCAGAGATCCATGCTGATTATCTCTCTCTCTATATCTATTGAAAGTCAAACGATCCACATTATCGGTGGAAAGCCAGATGTGTTACTGTCTGTAAGACTCCTTCCAGCTGTGCTGAAGGTCCGCCTAGAAATTACGCTGGCTGCCTGGGCAGGACAACACCTATATGGCGGGGGCCGAGGGGGGGGGGGGGGGAGGTGGGGGGGGGGGGGGGGGGGGGGGGGGGGGGGGGGGGGGGGGGGGGGGGGGGGGGGTGTATTTGCCGAGGGCCCCCGGGAGGCGTGGCGGGGGGAGGGGGCGGGTTGGCGCGACTATAAGCAATTTTGGATACCCAGAAGTCGATTTGGGCCGGGACACATCCAATCCAAAAACATCGGTGTTGAGATCAGATAGTTGTGCACCATGATTTTAAGAAACACCGTCTCTGGTGTTGTATGTGTGCCCTGCATTGCATGCGTTGGTGAGGTGTAAATAAAGATTGCCAGAGGTCACCATAGGCACTTCTGCCACCACAATGCCCTGGCATGCTGCTGCACGCAGGGCTACTTTAGCACTCTACTAGTATCAAGTTCAACTAATCGTTGTTCCAGCGCATGACATTTGAAGAACGTGAAGCAGACCAACAGATGTCTCCAGTTGATCAATCAGCATGGTCTCACCAAAATATCCCTGACATATTTACGACTCTATTTCGGTGTGGGTGGTAGGAAAGTGCTGATGTTGCTTTGTATCGGGGGATCGAGGAGGTTGGCCACCCAGTAACTGTTGTTCATTTTAATGGCCCTTCAAGCAGAGGATCATGTTGTAAGAAATGGAAGCATCCAAAGCACTCATGTGAGAGATGAGCCTTGATTTCCCAAGCCTCTGGGTCGAGGGCACTACAAACTGATCTTCATCATCTTCCTCCTCCGCCTCAAAATTAGTGACCAACCAAACACATCTTTCCAAGGCAAGGGACAGTCAGTAACTTCGGTGTGTCCAGGATATACTCATCCCCTCCTCCTCCTGCCTCCTCTGGCATCAGCTCAACACGCGCTGACTTGCCATCAGCCCACGATTCACCCTGATACTGAGGCGCCGCCTTGCACTAGCCCTGGACCCCGAACCACTGCCATGAAGACCAATAAAATTGTGAGAACTGATCGGCTTTCTGAGGATTCGACGGAGAGAAAGGCTCCGTGTCCGCATCTGTGTTCGTCTCCTCCTCCGTCGCTGGTGGGACCTGATGTTTCAGAGTGTCCCAACGATCGTTCCAGACTAAGATCACCACAATGCTCATCTGAAAAGGGGCATTGTCCGCACTGACCATTTTGGTGGTCTTCTTCAAAACTGGCAAGGATGGTGCAAAGCTCTTTCACCTGCCTCCACTCTCGGTGGCTCAACACCCCGAGGTCCACACCGCTGCTTGTCAGGCCATGTGTCACTTCGCACTGCGTAATGGCATTGCGCTGCTGCCACAATTGCTGGAGCATGTGGAGAGTGGAATTCCAGCGTGTTGCCAGGTCAACAATGAGACGGTTGATGGGTAGGCCGAGCTGATGCTGCAACGCAGCCAGGCGGCACGAAGCAGGGTGTGAACGGCGGAAGTCGAGCTCAGTCCTTGAGCTTTCCTCAGCAGGCAGTCCAGATCCGGGTAGCGCTTTAGAAATTTCTGGACGATAAGGTTCATGACATGTGCCAGACAAGGGATGTGCTCCAGCCTACCGATCTTAAGGGCAGCCAGCAAATTTCGACTGTTATCGCACACCACCTTGCCTGGCACAAGGTTCTTGTCAACCAATGCGAATAGCAAGCAGAAAATTCTTAAAGCTACTTTATTAAGGAAACATATAACTAAAATATGTAACTTGCAGTGCTTAGTTTAGCTACTTGCGTTCTTATTTGAGTCCATAGACGGCAGTAGTAGAGCAGGATACAAAGTACATAAGTAGCAATCTCCCGGCGTGTCCACATGTGCTAAGCCCGTAGGGGAGAGACAGACAGGAAAGGCTGGGGGACCTGTGACGTTTTGGGGCTAGTCCTGCCCCCTTATTAAACCAAGAAGGGGCAGGACTAGCCCCGAAACCGTCACCGGCCCCTCCCACCCTTTTCCTGTCTGTCTCTCCCCTATGGGCGTTAGCACATGTGGACACGCCGGGAATTGCTACATAGGGACTTTGTATCCTGCTCTCCTACTGCCGTCTATGGACTCAAATAAAAACCCGCAAGTAGCTAAATAAGCACGGGGCAAGTTACATATTTTGTTATATGTTTCCTTAATAAATTAGTTTTAAGAATTTTCTGCTTGCTATTCGCATTGGTGGTACATGTTATGGACAAGGGAGATCCCGTCTTTAGCAAGCATTCTAGCAGTAGTCAGAGAGCTTTAGCATTTATGCAATAAAATGCCTACATTTAAAAAAAGAGAAAAGGGTTCTTGTCACCCAGCCAGCGCTCGGTCTCGTTGGCGGAGGCCGTCCCACCGCTCCTGCCCTGTGTGTTGACAGTCTCCAAAGACAGATTAATTTCAACCCGGCCTGGTTTCCTGGGCCCTGATGCCCCCCAGAGGACCTTGGGTGGTAAGAGCCCTGCACCATCCCTCCCAGTTTTGAAAGCGTGAACACCGACCTGAGGCCACCTTTAAACCACCAGAGACATCCACCCACTCACCCAGTGAGCTGTCACAGAGATTAGGGCCTTTGGCTGTGCTTACTAGTCCATGGTCGGTGGTCAGATGGACTTTTCCGACACAGATGCAGCAACGCCCTGAAATTTTAGATGACACTGGCTGGCCAGGGCAGGGATGGCTTTTCTGGCAAAGAAATTTCTTGCTCGGCATCTGGTATTGGGGGCAGGAAAGGGCCATGACATGGCAGAACCCATCTTGTGTCCACCAGACGGAAAGGCAATAATTTCCAAGGCCAAAAAACCTGGCAATGCCGACATTCAGGCTTTTGGCTTTGGGGTGGTTTGGGTTTAAAGTTTCTTCTGCTCCCAATCTGGTAGACAGAAGGCTGGCTGCTAGACTGGCCGCTGTATGGGCGGCAGGTCGTCAAACTGGTGGAAGGAGAAGGGGTAGGATGGGGCTGGTGGTGGGTGGTGGTACTCGGGGAAAGGTGGAGGGGTGAAGCGGGGGGCTGATCCCTGATCATGACTCTGAGAGACATGGGCAGCTGAGGAACGCTTGGTGGTGACGGAGGAGGAAGAGGCGGGGACAGAGGGGGGACAGTGGTTGGAAAGCCCGGGTATCGGTGTGGCCTTTTTGGCCAAGTGTTCTCCCATTTCAACTCATGCATTCGCTGCATGTGACTAGACATGTTGGTGGTGGTTAAACACCTAAGATTCTTGCCTCTTTCTGATCGTTTACGGCAAAGGCGGCATATGTCATTGCTGCGTGAATCATAGGCTTGCTCCAACAAGGCCCAGGCTTGAAGTCCCTGGACCTTTCGACGGCGAAGAAGCGAGGAGCGAGTTTCCGCTGATTGTGGGCTAGCAGAATCATCTCAGCGGATTTCTGCGACCGGCCCTCCTGTCCCTTTTTGAGGCGGAGCCGTACTGACACTACCCCCATCGTCTTTCCCCTCATTCCAGTGATGAAGCGTCTCGCAATCCGCAAATTCGGCTGAAAAGACAAATTTGGATCCGCAATGTCGTCATCATCCTCATCAACACAGATGATCTTTCAACGTCCTGACCCATTCTGCATCCAGGACTGCAGGCTACAAGCAAGAGGCACTGCAAAGGGCGTTGCCCGACTGCCCCGGTGATTTTTGCCGATTGACCAGGCTTCCTTCTCCTCCCAGATGGCATCTAGTAACTGGGTGTCCGAAGCAGACAAAATATCCTCTTTGGCCTCTTGATCTTTGTAAATGCCTTTCTGACCCCAACCACATTTTGTCATCAGAGGTCTTCATAAAATGGATTATCCACAGTGGTGGTACAAACGTGTTGACATTTGGGCTGCCCTTCGCTTCATGTAGACGTATGCATACGATGATGATGATGACGACAATTTGTAGCCGTGAACTGGAGGACGAGGAGGTAAGACTGCTAATGCAGGTTTGCATTAACCACAGAAGTACAGATTGGCGAACGCTGATCGTTACTGAGATTTCACAGGGCCCAGACCCCTATGACAGCCTGACGGTCCTGCAACCGACGAACCCGGTGGGCCCGCGTGTTGTCCCGCCAGCACTAGAAGGAGCACCATCTCCCTCGAACCATCTAACCGTCCTTAGTACTACACCCCTCTTGCTTGCTTACCACATCATTTTCGCTCCATGTTCAGAAAGATACAAATTTAAGAAGGTTTGGAAGAGTTTTTGACAGCTCTTTTAAAAGAATGCAATCACAGGTGTTTATTTTTTTTCTATCTCTTAAATCTCTCTAATTTCCTACGCCAACTAGGATAGAAACAGAAATTTTCTAGCGAATACCTTGTGAAATGCGGTCTGGTGGAAGAACCTCAAGACAAAATCAACAGTGTTCTTCCTTCAGTCCCAGGGATTTACAACTGCCCAGTACGACTAGGAATTGATCGTTTTCATACAAGTCGTATTCGCCCAAACTGAGATTCAACGATCGCAATAAAAACTATTCAGAAGGTACACGGATGAGAAAATGTGTTTTTTTTGCAGCAATGACAAACGAGAACAGTTGCTAGAAAATTTTTCTATCAGAATTGTCGTACAACGTGGCTGTACAGCGCTAGAAGCTTCTTTCAAATTCTCAGCCTAACTAACAAAGAAGTGAAATTCTCTAATCTACCTATGTTCTAATGTTCACAGCTAAAAGCATAGTTGTCTGTGTGAACTAAGAGAACTGTGTCGCTGAGCTGTATTGAGAGAGACCTAGCACACTAGTGCCGCACCACGTGCAATACAGCTATCTAAAAGTTATACGGATAACAAACGGTGTTTTTTGCACCAATGAAATACACCAACAGTAACTAAAAATTTCTGTATCCAAATTTAATAGAAGGTGGGCTATTTGAAAAAAACTGGGGTGAAACATATGCAAATACAACTATTTAAATGTTATGCGGATAATTAAAGTGGTTTTTGCACCAATTGAAATACCAAAAGCAATTACTAGCAAATTTTTCATGTAATCGTAATATAAGCACAATATTGGTCTTAAACCAAAAATGGCCTCGCCAAAGTGAAAAACACCTAATTAAATTGTAGTACAGATTAAGAAAAGGTGTGTTTTGCACCAATGAAATACAACAGAAATTATTAGCACATTTCTGTATCCTAAATTTTAAGTACAAGGTGGGTCCTTTGACAAAAATGGCCTGCGCCAAAGTGCAAAACACAAATTAAATTGTGTCCGAAAAAAAAGGAGGTTTTTACACCTTTGACATACAACAGCAATTACTGGCAAATTTTCTTTCTGTATCCTAATGTAAGTACAATATGGATCTTTGAACAAAAATGGCCTGCGCCAAAGTGAAAAACCCCTAAGTAAATTGTGTACAGAAAATAAAAGGTGTGTTTGCACCAATGAATACAACAGAATTACTAGCAAAATTACCTGAATCCTAATGTACGTACACATTGGGTCTTTGAACAAAACAGGCCTAGCGCCAAAGTGAATAAACACGTAATTATAAAATAGTGGTACGGATAATAAAAAGGTGGTTTTTTGCACCTATGACATACAACAGCAATACTAGCAAATTTCTGTATCCTAATGAAAGTACCAGGTTGGACTTATAACAAAAATGGCCTGCGCCAAAGTGAAAAACACCTAATTAGATTGTGTACGGAAAATAAAAGGTGTTTTTTTCACCTATGAAATACAACAACAATTACTAGCAAATTTCTCTGTATCCTAAGGTCAGTACAAGGTGGGTCCTTTAAAAAGCAAAATGGCCTGCGCCAAAGTTAAAACACACCTAATTAAATTGTGTCCGGGATATAAAGGTGGTTTTTGCACCTATGAAAGACAACACCAGCAATTCTATGCAAATTTCTGTATCCTAATGTAAGAGTTACAAAGGTGGTCCCTTTGAACAAAAATAGCAGCGCCAAATGAAAAAAAAACCTAATTAAATTGTGGTAACGGATAAAAAAACTTGCTTTTTGCACCTAATGATAATACAACAGCACTTACTTGCAAATGTCTGTAACCTAATGTAAGTACAAGGTGGGTCTTTGAACAAACTGGGCCTGCGTCAAAGTGAAAAACACGATAATTAAATTGGTTACGATAATAAAAGGTGGTTTTGCCACCTATAAATACAACAGCAATTACAGCCAATTCTGTATGACCTAATGTAAGTACAATGTGGGTCTTTGAACAAAAATGGCCTCGCGCCAAAGTGGAAAAACACGTAAGTTAAATTGTGTACTGATAATAAAAGGTGGTTTTTTTTGCACCTATGAAATACAACAGCACAGTTACTAGACTAATTTCTGTATCCTAATGTAAGATACACAGGTGTTGGGTCTTTGAACAAAACCGAGCGCACAAAAAAAAGGTACTATTTCACCTTCAGGTGCGAGTTGCTGGGCAAAAAACTGAAAAAAAAAAACATTTCAATGTAGGTTCAAAGCAGATTCTGGGCTGCGCAATATACACTCTCCTTTCAAAAGCCTGCCTGCCTGTGTTCAACCCCCCCCACCCTCCCGCGGTTGAACAGCGCTAGTTGCTTCTTTAAAAGTCTCAGCCTAACTAACTAAGAGCTCTAACTCTCAAATCTACCTATGTTATAATGTTCACTAGCTAAGAGCATAGTTTGTCTGTGTTAACAAAGAAACTGTGTCGGCTGAGCTGTATTGAAGGAGAGAGCTAACACATGTCCTTGCTCATTATGAGACACACTGACACACTGATGCTGAAATTAGGTCATTTGATTTCATCCCCAGCCAATGACAACCATATCACATTCACTGTCCATGACATCCGCACACCCAGCTCAACCCTGCCTTATGCTCTAAGCTGATATGCTGGCCTCCAAAATGACAGGAAGCGCCGAAAATGGCGCGCTATTATTAGATTATGCGCTAGATTCCTCACCTAACTAATCGAGTGATCGGAAATTTCCGATCACCTAAAAACCGTGCCGATTTCATTTTCAAACTTTGTATGAATATAATTGCTCAAAACACAACACCATGAGAGCAAATATTGGGGATCTACTTGTTTTTTTAATATCGTACTGGAAATTGCAATAACTAATAAAAATTATTATTTAAGGAGTTTTTTTTTTACCTACAGCTCCAGTGAACAGCAATGGAGATGACTTTTGCTATTATGGACACATGTCCTATTATGGACATATTTTATTGATGATATCCTTTTTCTGTGGCAGGGCATTGAAAGAGAGCTAACCCAATTTGTCCAGGATTTAAATACAAATGGAAAAAAACATCAAATTAATGGTCAAGAACGCCATATATTTTCTACTGATAATTTATATCATAAACAGGCCATGGATTTGACCAACAGATTCCGTTCAAGGGGTAATTGAGAAAAAACATATCCAAGAGGTCTTATTGAGAACTAATAAAACGAAGAGAGAACATTTACTTATTCCTAAAAAAAGGATATTAAAAAGATCAAGACTCACAACCAGTCAAATTTATATCCATGTTTAATAGTAGATGGAGTGATGAGTCCAAGAAGTGAATCGAAAAAACACTGGCAAGTGTTCCTAATTTACTAATTGATCCACGCTGATATATATTTAGACAGCCACTCTCCCATCCATGACATATAAAAATCTAAAAGCTTAAAAATATTGCAAGTCCCATAGCTATCACCAAGGCACAACCAAAACAAATGCCTTTGGGCTCAAAATAACCTAAAAATGTCCATATTTTAACATTTATAAGTCTGTGTAGCATGCAAAAATTTTAGAAAGATTTAGAAAGAACTCATTTATTCTAGGAACATTCTCTAAAATCTTCCTAATCAGCAACACCATAACATGTAACGAGTGAAGGCGTCTTTTATATTGCCATCATGTCATCGCAATTTATATAGACTTAACCTCCCACAAGTTAAAAATACGAACCAGAGAACATGTAAATGACATTTTGATGCAGCCTCACTTGGAATATAATTTTCAGTTCTTGGCTCCCGTTTAAACAAAGGATGTAGTGGAGCTGGAGAAAGGTCAAAGAAACGAGAACCAAGCTAATAAGGTGAATGGAGCATCTAATTATCGGAGAGGTTAAAAGAATAAACTAATTTAGGACCCTGATAAAAAAAATGGCTCCAGAAGACAATGAATTAATTTATATAGTATATAAATGGGCCTCTACAAAACGCATCGGGTGAAAAGAATTTCATGTAAACCCCTCAAAAGACCACGGGGACATTCCCTTCAACTAAGAATAAAGGATTCAAATCTCCAGAGAGAAAAGCCTTCTTCACTAATGAGAATCTTCCTGAGCAAGCTGGTCACAGCATGAACATTTGCAGAGTTTCAAGAAAGACTTAGATCACTACCAGAAACTAAAGAATATTCAATACTATTTGTTGCTAGAGTCAAATTCAAGATTCAGTCTGATGGAAAATTTGGGAGCAAAATTAAATATTCATTTAAGCAGATAGGTTCTCTTTCTTATTTGATGTAATTCTACATCAGTAAGGAAGCTAAGCTTAAAGATTTCATTAAAGGCCCCTCCCTACATTCCCTCTTCCCCACCCTTGGTTGAACTTCATGAACATTTCTTTTTAAACCGAACTATGTAACATCAACATACAGTGCAATAAGGACTTTTATACACTTATTAATATTATAGTATTTATGGTTATATAGTATCGTAACCATACTTCTTAAAATATTTAACTTAATTTATAATTGTGTTGTACTAGCTCTAATAAAAATGAAGTAATAGGGGGGCGACATTAACAATGTGTAATTTCTTCCTTTGATTATATGTTCGCGCCTCATAATGATATGGATATGGCCTTGACCCTTATTCACCCCTCTTGACAAGTCTAATAACTTTCAATGTAATTTATTTTTTATTATCACAGCTCTTCATTTTCAGCTCATTTCACTATCTGAAATAAACACTTTTCAACTTTATTTGTGGCACTAAGTACATCCCATTTGAAGCTTTTTTTACTTAGTAGTCTTTTTATTCATTTATTATCACTTTATTAAAGTTCACTCTTTATTTATCTTTCATATACACAGCAGATATTTTTAATATTCTGTATTGGATCATATCCACCCTTTTTTCTCACATTATTTTATACACTCTTTTGATGCTTCTTGTACACTTTATCTCCCTGGTAGTAAATAAGAACAGTACATAAATCCTTCACCAGGCTTTCCAGCTGGCCTATGATAACCGATCGGGACCACGCGATCCCCCTGCTAAGTTCCCGATCGGAGTGAGCAGCACCATTTCTCATTTATTTAGATGACATATTAAAAAGCACGGCTGTTACCGGCAGAATCCCGTTACAAAGCTCCTTGCCGACACTATGATTATCTGTGTTTAAAGTTGGTAAAGGGGGTTAAAAAAACAAAGGTGTAGATAGGGCTGCAAAAGTTCCCCCCATCATTCAATAATATGTAGAAAAAAATCAAAAAGGGAAGCGGATTTTTCAAAATAAAAGGGGTGAAATAAGGGAAGGGTTATCAACAATCTCGCTTTCGGATTAACAATATTGGTGGCAAAAGCAAAAGGATCTGAAATACCTGCTTTTAAGATGAAAAAAAAAAATAGAAATGTGATCTTGCCTCAAAAATGAAGAAGACAAAAATCATGACTGTGTTGAGGATTATTATCGACAAAAGTTGAAATCGGTACGGTTTTTTAATTTTGATCGGATTTTTTAAAATCCGCGATAAATTTTGGTTAAAAAAGTGCATAACTATTAATTGCGCCCTTTTGGAAACTTCCTGTATTTTTGGGGCCCCAAAACTTAGGAATAGAGCGGGTGGCTTTTTTGTGCGACGTCATGATGGGATGTGTATGGTTTTTCGATTGGCTGGGGAAATACAAACCCCTT
>JAODAL010057852.1:0-22426 GCA_025379985.1 Phyllomedusa bahiana | reverse complement strand
TTCACCATGGGTATAACACCAAGGATCCGGCGAGGGCGGCAGGAATGACCGGATAAATGGGAGCAGGCCGGGCAAATGAACCAATTACCGGCGCACTGCCCCTTAAATTCAAATTGCCGGCCGGCGCGCCTTCTAGGGGCGGGCTACGTCCCGGGGACACGGAAGCAGCCTGAGCAGGAGCGTGGCCGGGGTAAGTGCATGCCGGCGGGGACGGGGAGGCGAGCGGACCCGAACCCCGACGGCGGAGGGGCTCCGCTTGGTGCAGGAGCACGGGCGCGCCTGCGACCCGGGACAGTGGTCGCAGGGGCGTCCGTGACACCCCCTATCAGAGACGATATGCAAAGGGAGCCCATGTAGCCGAAAAATGTGACGGAAAAAGTGCTGGGCCAACTGAGGAGCGGAGGGTAACTCGGGCAGAGGAACAAAATGAGCCATCTTTGAGAACCTATCGGTCACCACCCAAATGACCCTGTTACCCGAGGAGGCTGGGAGGTCGGTAACGAAGTCCATGGCTATATGGGACCAATGCTTTTCTGGCACCCGGAGAGGCAGTAGCAGACCCGCGGGTCTGAGGCGAGGGACTTTATTACGGGCACAGGAGGTACAGGCCAGGACGAAGTCTCTAACATCTTGAGCGAGGGTGGGCAACCAATAATAGCAATAGATTAATTGCAGAGATTTATGTACTCCAGAATGGAGAGCTGTTCGTGAGAGTGTCCCCACTTCAGAATTCGAGGCCGCATGGCAGGGCGGACGTAGGTCTTCCCAGAAGGTAGATGTTTAAGATCCCCGGGGGCCGCCATGAGGAGACGTTCTGGAGAAATTATGTGCTGCAACGGTGGCTCTAAGCCCACAGTGTCCGAGGATCCAGAAAGGGCGTCTGGCCTGACTTTCTTTTCAGCAGGCCGAAAGTGAAAGAAAAAGTCAAAGCGGGCAAAGAAGAGTGACCACCTGGCTTGTCGAGGATTTAGTCGCTGAGCAGACTGGAGATAAAGGAGGTTTTTGTGATCCGTGAAGATCTCGATGGGATGGCGAGTCCCCTCCAGCAAGTGCCGCCATTCTTCTAGGGCCAACTTTATGGCAGTGTTCGCGAAACACCAATCGAATAATTTCGCTCGGCTGGAGTGAAGGTTTTAGAAAAATAAAACGCAAGTACGCAGTTTCCCAGAGGAAGTCTTCTGTAAGAGGACAGTGCCTGCACCCACTGAGGAGGCGTCCACCTCAAGGACGAACGGACGCTGCGGGTCCGGGCGAGGACAGAACAAAGGGCTGAAGCAAATGCTGATTTGAGGCGTCAAAGGCTTCTTTAGCTTCTGGAGGCCCGGATTTGGGGTTGAACCCTTTTTCTTTGTAAGTGCCACCAGCGGGGCCTTGAGCGGTGGAGAAGTGCGGAATAAAACTGTTTGAATAATTTGCGAACCCAGAAAACTTTGGGATAGCACAAAGGCCCACTGGTCGACCCCACGTAAAACTGCAACGCTTAGAGGGATCCATCTGGAGACCCGTCCGAGTGAGTACCCCAGGAAGGGCAAGAGGGCGTTAAAAACAGGCATTTCTCCGTTTGGCATAAAATGTGGTTTCGGAGAGTTTGAGCCCCTGGCGGTGTGGTGGGGGTGAGTCTTAGACTGGAGAGAAATTGGATGTCCTAAGAAAACGATACACAGACATAGAGGGATCGCGGAAGATCTATTGACGAAATTCGGAAAACCCGCTGGAGCTTGCAGAGGCCAAAGGGCTGCCCAGATATTCAAAATGACCATCTTGGATTAAAGGGTTTTCCCACCGTCGCCTTCCAGATTGTTTTCCCCCCTAACCCAACGGGGAAAAAAATTTTTTTGCCCACGCAGGCGATCGAAAAGTGAGAAAAGGGGTGGGGATTCGATTTTTTTATAGTAATTTTTTAAACCCCGATAATCGTACAGGTCTAGAGTCCCATTTTTTTTTAAAAAAGAAAAAGCCACCCCCCGCAGGCGAGGAAGACTGCGTATAAAACCCCTTACGGGGGTTTCCTGGATATACTCCGACATAGCCTTAGTTCCCCCGGACGGAAAGGGATAACTCTGCCCGGGAAGGAGTATCCCGGGGTTACGTTATGGGACAATCAAACGGCCGGTGGGGGGGCAGATTTTCGGCCTGTCTTTCGAAAAGAACTCAGAAAATCCTGTACGGGTGGGCGACCTGACAGAGGCTTTGTAACTTTACAGAAGGGGAAAGAGAGAAGGAGAACCGGAGGGGATCACGAGTGGCACGCGGGGCCACTGTAACGGGGTTGATGTTTTTGGGACACCCCAAGCGATGGGGGTAAGCCCGCAAGGACGGAGTCTAAGTTGCCCCGGTATTCACCAGAGCCCGCCAAAACGGGATGGACTTGCTGCGGGGTGAGGTACCCGGGCGCTACCCTGAGTACTTTCTTGCGATGGCGGCCGGGGAATCCTGGTACAGAATCGTGATCCGGGGACGGGGGGGACAGGAAAGGGAGGGCAGGCGGGGAGAGGTTTTACGGCAGGCGGTTCCCAACGGTCGGGGAAGCGGCAAACAGGCAAGGTCAGGAAGGTTTTTGCGAACGGGGAAAAGGTACACGGATAATCAACAGGACTTTCCAACACTCTCAGACTAGGAAACCACACAAAGAAAATGCAGAGGTGCGGGGGCGTTTTCCTTAAATAGGACCACGCCCGGCAAAAAGACCCAATTTAAAGGGGGGCCGCGGGCCCCTTTAAACCCAGACCGCCAACGCACGCGACGGCCCCGGGACAGGCGGACCCAGCATAAAACAGGGCGGGGGAAGGGTAAGTGAGTGGCCCCCGGGGCAGCAGGAGTAGGTCGCGGGGCGGGCCGCGGCCCCCGCGCCGGACCCCCTGTGGACAGGGGGGTGGCCGCGGGGGGCACCCGGCCCCCGCGCCCCCCCCTCAAAAAGACAATCAAAAACAAAAAAAAACATTGCCCTCAAATAACACAGATTTTTAAGATCCCTCCAGCAAATTCTAAAAAAAGAGAAAATCAAATTATATTAAAACCCCGAATTTAAATTCCAAAAAAAATGAAACCCAAAAAATATTAAAATTTAAAAAAATGCTACAAAAAAACGCAATCCCCCACAGAAAAAAGCAATTTTGTGTATGAAATAGGTAGGGAACCTGAATACTTTATACAAAAATTACAATCAATGTTTTTTATAATTTTTCATTAGTTTTAAGTGTTGTTAATGTTAGCCAAAAACAATAACTGTTTTAAGGGGGTGTTTAAATATCATCTCTGCATCTTTTGATTAAGCAAATGGCTCCTTCCATTGAGATTCTGTATCACTTCATCAGGGAAACCTTTTAATTGTATTATTTAATGCATCTTTTATGTATTTATTTGCTTTTAAATACAGTAGTTATGAATTCCCAAGGTAGAGCACAACTATCATTCAACCACTGAATAGAGGATTACTGCTTATTTTTGTGCCTATTGTGGTATACAACACAATTTAGCACATATTAGGATTTTCTGAACTGAACTTTTATACCTCTATTTAAAAAAAAAAAAACCTCTTCCAAGACGGGTTTTTGGTTAGGGTAAAAAACTTTTGGGGGGTTTTCCTTTAGAAGTTCTCAAAGGTTACCTTGATGTTGCTTTTTTAAAAGGGAAATTATTCCCTTTTCATTGTTTTAGCTTTAAAACATTTAGAAAAATTTTTTAATAAAAACTTTTATCTAATACATTGCTGTCCTGATTTTACTTCTCTTCAGGGTCGGGATCAGATCTTTTCTCCTGCTTTTAAAAAACCAATTTTCCCCTATTTAAAGCTATTCCAGGGAAAACAAAAAGTGGTGGGGAAATGATGTCATTTTAAATCTGTGTTTCTGAATCGAAAACACGGGAGATTTTTTTACTTTTATTTCCCGGAAACTTTTAAAAACCCCTTTTAAAATTTTTACCCTTTGATAAATTGCCTTTAAAAAATTTTCCCGCTTTCATCTCCCCTTTGGGGCAAGATCAACTGGGGGCAGTTTGAGCTAAATGGTAAAATCATGCTTTTTAGACCCGTGCACACCCAAACCCAAAGGAATTTGGAGCCTGAAGCTGCCTGCGACTCTATAAAACATCATGGTAAGACAACCTCTTTGAGAGAGCAATGTGCTAAAACCATACTTTTCACCGATTATTTTACAATTTTACAATGTGAACACACTGCTACCTATAAACATATGTTTAAGTAAATATGTAATATATATGTAAAATAGCCTGATGTATGTTCCTCCATTTAAACACAGAATGTCAACGTATAGGTGCTATGGGGGGGGGGCATAAAAGGGTTTTAGTCAAAACATTACCACGTACATTCTATGGCATAAATTATGAAGTCACCACATTAAGAGAATGTTCTCTAACGATTGTTTATTTTTGTGGGCATTTGCTTAGCTAGAATTCTTGAGGACCCCAATACAGGATAAAGGGAAACCCTTATCAAAAATAACAGGTAAATGAAACAGCAGCATTGAAGGTGTGGGTAATAGTGCCATATATTAGTAATCCCACAATAGTCATGTAAAAATTTAGCGGGGAACTTTTGCAACTTGTTATTTTCTTCAAAAAAGTACAATGTTGGGTCTCACTGGGCCCCTTAACTTTTGGGCCCTGTAGCAGCTGTTATAGTTATGCTTATGCTCACATATAAAATTACAAAAAATAGATTAACACTTTAAATTAAATTTCCGGGAACCACTGATATATGTTGTTCCAGATAAAGTAGAGGAAAAATTATGAAATAACTCAATGATAAGTTAATTTTTTAATACATTCTTTTCATCAAAGGTGCTGTCCAACTATTATATTTCTGTAGTAAAGCACACAAAATCAAACATTTTTAAATTGACGTTATTTAAAATAGAGTTCATTGATTTTGCAAAAAATAGTCCCTTTATATTTTTTTATTTTCTGCAAGAACATCATCCCTATGGGGATACACTTGATATGACAATTGCACTAGAATTTTAGCAAATTTGCACCAAAATACTGACGTGCATGCTGTACGCCATATCTATAATGCTTTTTAGACAGTTATCAGACACTTCTGCGCCTTGTCCGACAAAAGGGGTGTGGCTTTCCTTAAAGAATGTGGTTTCTGAAAAGTGGGTGTGTCTTAGCATGCATAGCCATGCACCAAAAAATTTGCTAACATTTTGTCGCCATTGATGACACAAAAAAGCCCAAAAAAAAATAATGTAAAAATTTTTACGGTTTAAAGGGGGCACATTTCAAGATTCCAGCCATATTACACTGTTTAAGAAAAAAAATAATTTTGCCCCCAAAGTGCCAGGGGCGGTGTTACAATACATTCCATAGTCAGAGTTTTTTGTGTACATGGGCAGCGGTATATATGTGGGAGGTTTTCAAAGTTCAGCCCCTTAAAGCAGAAATGGCTCAAAATTTCCCCAAACGTATAAGAATTGAATCTTCACTGTTTAGCAAGGGGTTACCTTCTTTGATGAGTCATACTTTCTGCTTCATCAAACTGATGGACATTGGGGTGTCATGTGAGAAACATCAGAGAACAAACACCCTGCAATCATTCCTGGAAGAACACGAGCTGATGGTGGCAACAATATTGTCTAAGTAATGTTTTTTGTGGCAATCTCTGGGCCCTTATCCATCCATGTAGAAGGCACTCTCAACCAATTTGGGTATACATCCATTCTTGCAGATCATGTACACCCATATATGCTGATTGTCTTCTCTGGGGCAGATGGGATCTTCCAGTAAGATAATTTGACATGTTACATTAAAAATGTTCAACGATGGTTGGAAGAGCAAAGCCAAGACTTCCAAGTGTTACTCTAGCCTCTTAATTCCCCAGAACTGAACCCAATTGAGCATCTGTGGGACTACCTCAATCGCGTGTTCACTCTATGGATGCTTCCGAATTTCCCTCCAGCAGCTGTGGGATGCAGTCAACATGGCTCCAGATACCTGTAACAGCCTACGAGGACCTTATTGAGTCATTCTCAGCTCGTCAAGCTGCTGTCTTGCTGTACATGGCGGTTACTCTGGATATTAGCTAGTGGCTATAATAATGTGACTCGCCTGTGTAATAAATCATCTCCAACTCATGGAGTACACATACTATACAATATTTTAGCTACATTTGTAAGTCAGTTCATATTGGAAACAGATTGTTCTTTAATCCTCTTAATTCATTTGCAGCCCAAAAGCTTAGCTAAAAAACAGATCAGCGAGAAATACAACTAATAATTCAATGGTTTGTGATCCATCTCATTATCATACACAGCTTGCCGACCCAAAAAAGACTTTGTAAAATCCCTCATTCCCTTAGCCTTACACCAAAAGCCACAGCTGCCACCCCTTGGGACATGATAAAGACACTTGCTACCCAAAGGACATGTCAATGCAGTAAGCCAAAACAGACTGAAAATTCACAGCCCCCCCACAAAGATCCTCCCACAGCTTTCAAACAGAAGAATAATCCCTCCAGGTAGCCACACTCACAGATGAATGAACCAAAGACAATGCTATTCTAAAGTCATGTTCTATAGTTCTTCTTGGAAGTCTTGCCGTGCTGCTCTGCTCCTGACGCCAGCATTCAAAAATGTTCCAACTGAAACCGAGATAATGCATCAGCAATTGAATTCCATACTCCTGACAAATGGACAGCAACCAAATGTGTTTTAAGCCCCAACAGAACCAAATGGCGCAGCAAGCACACCACTGAAGGGGAACTCGCAGTCTGCCTATTAGTACCCCCCCAGACTGTCACAGCAAAAACTTCACCCTCCGATTACATAATCTGTCACCTCACATCACCAGCATCACAGCAATCAGAAAAAGTTTCAACAGAGAAAAGTTTGACAAAAACCCAGCCTACCCCACGACTTCAGGCACCTCCCGACACACCATTCCCGTTGAAAATACACATGTACTGGAAGTATTCATAAACAATTCTAATTCCGAACTCAAAACCGACTCCATCCAAAGGGAACACCTGCTGCCTCGCCACTCTCTCCATTGTCCATAGCAAAACCAAATAAACCTGAGAAACTGCCGGACCAATAAACATAAAATCATCCAGATAATGAAGCACCAAGGTCCAAATGGTCTCCTGCTTCACTACCCTCTCCAAGAACTATAGGCCTCAAGTACTCACACAAAATCTAAAAGCCCATTGGTAAGCAACAGTCAACATAAAACTGCCCTACCCAACGCAAATCCAACAATTCAAAACTATCCGGATGCCCCAGTAATAACCGAAGAGCTGCCTCCACTTTATAAGCAAAATGTGTCAACTCAACCTTAGTTTAGTGTACCTCTTATCTAAGTTAGGCCCTATTCACATATAATTTTTTGGGTCCTGTTCGTGGTATCTGTCAGGATACTGCCTATAGACTTTAACAGGGCAAACATAGTCATTACTGGACTACTTTTGCCCTATTTATTGAATGCAGATGGTTTCTGCATCAGACTCAAAAACAAAGTCTTCCACCTCTACCAAGTTTTTGTGTCTGATACAAAACTGTGCAAGTTCACTAAATAGGGCAAATGTAGTCCAATTATTACTATATTTGCTGTGTTAAAGTCTACAGGTCCATCACAGCTTCACAGCGTTATGTAACAGAAGCATTTTTGTGGTATCCCAAAGGATACCATGAAAGGGACCTAAAAGCGAGTTGTAAAAGTCTCACCATGTTGTTTAACAGAGCCATAGCCAGCTTTAGATGTACACTTCCTGGTTAGACTGTGGGTGGTTCTACAGCAGTGATTGGCATATCAGCTCTGCTTTTTCTAGCTATTCTTGTTACAGTGATATGAGTGCAGGAGGTTTATGCAGGGCACAAAACTACAGAAATGTAAGGGTTTAAACTTGTCATTAACTTAGGTAAATAAAGATTCAGCAGGGAGTGACTCACCGAGGTTAAATGGCATCTTGGAGCAATCAGATAAGAAAGATGGTTGGTAACCTAGAGAAACTTGTGAACACTAGCAGTAGATAAAAATCTTCTTTATCTCATAAACAATGCAAAATCAAAACAGCAATATAATTGGTAATAGTCTTTATTTACCTTTCCCTACATGTTAAAAGCTAATCATTGTGGTGAGAAAACTCCTTTAACATAATGCACAACTCTAAGTTTGCAGGAATATAGAATGATTCTTAACCCCTTCCCGACATAGGGCGTTATGGATACGCCCTAGTGGGAAGTGACTTCCCGCAAATGGACGTATCCATACGCGTACCTGGCGATCGCAGCGGACTTGCGGCGCGAGCCCAGGCGATCGCAACATGGGACCAGCGGTAAATTACGCTGGCCGCCGGCCGTATCACCCCGGCCGGAGTGGGCTCCGGTCCGCGGGGGAGTGATTAACGCTCTCATTACCGCAGCTGTCATGGTTGCGATAATAACCAGCCCGCAGGCAGGAGGAGTGAGCTCACCTCCTTACTTGGCTCCCGTTCGGCTGCCGCCCCACTGTAGTGCCGGGACCGATCCCTGGTCTGATGATCCGGAAGTGCCGTTCAATTCCCGGGGTTCATCTGTGACGTCACCATGGCCCGCAATGCCTGTGAGCCATGGTGACAGGCGTTGTCATGGCGACCAGTAGTTCACAGGGCTCCCGAGTACTGTGCACTGGCTCTGCCATTCTATTCACTCATCTACAATCTGATGTATAGCTGTTATGTAAGATAAGTGAGAAAATGTACGTAAAATAAAAGTAAAAATAAATGTCAAGTGAAGTAAAAAAAGTAAAAACATACACAAAAAAAGATAAATAAGAACAAGTACACAGCCCTTTTCCCTTACAAACGACCAATCGCCCCAAAAAGATCAAAGTAAATACAATTAAGTACCATTTTTGTATCGCCGCATGCGTAACGACCCTCCCTATAAATCGTCTGTTATTTAACAGTATGGTGACGCCGTAAAAAAACAAAAACAAAAACAGTCACGAATGCGATTTTTGTACATCCGTTCATGCAGCACATAAAATGAATAAAAAGCGATAAGAATGCTACTGCATATAGACACCAAAGTTTGTACTCCAATTTTAAAACTTCAGTTCATCCCTCAAATAAAAAGTCCTTACACGGTTCCTGTGATACGGAAAAATAAAAGAAGTTTGTGGCTCTCAGAAGACAGCGATGCATAAAATATTATTTAACACTATAAAAACACACGTTGTTTTTGTTTTGTTTTTTTTAAGTGCTGTCAACAATTTAAAAGAAAAAACGATTATAAATAGGGTATCGCCGTAATGGTATCGGAACGCAAGAGAGGAAATGCGTAACCGAGTCATGGGAAATGATACTGCACGGTGAGGCTGGTTAAAATATAAAAATAAAAAACACTACTAGGATTACCAGTATTTTCTTCACCCTGGCCTTCCAAAAAAAAAGGATTTTAAAACTGATCTTTCTTCTCAAAAAGTCTTGTCCCCCAAAAATGTTATTCAAATAAAAACGTCAACTCTTCCCGCAAAAAACAAGCCCCTACATAGCTCCGTCACGTACAACAGAAAAATTAAATAAGTTATGGCTCTCAAGACTATGGCGATGCAAAAAACGTGTTTTCCTTTTTGAATAAAAGTGTTTTTATTGTGTAAAAGCGTAAAACATAAAAAAAATATATAATTGGGTATCGCTGTAATTCGTATTGACTGCTGAGTAGACTCGTATGTCAGTTATACTGCACGGTGACCGCTGTAAAAAATAAAAATAAAAAAACCCAACTTACCAGGAATGCTGTATTTTGTCAAAATGCCTCACAAAAACCTTAATAAAAAGTGATCAAGCGGCATAATGCCCCCCTTAATGGCTATAATAAAAACGTCAATACATCCCACAAAAAACAAGCCCAGAATCACATCCATATACAGAAAAACTGAAATGTTATAGGCTATCACGAAGAAACAACATAAAAACGCAATTTTTTATAGACTTACTTTCTATTGTGTAAAAGTAATAAAACATAAAAACCCTATATAAAATGCTAGTTCATTGCATGATTCGGTAGCCGGCCCACCTAGTAAAAGTTATCCAATCAAACAATGCCTAATTGCGTTTTCCTCATTTTCAAGCCGCCAATGCGTGAAAAACACTTTGTAAACACCTGTGCACCAAAAATGCACAATACACTCATAGATGAGATCTATGAGGGGGTGCTGAATCAAAAATGGGGTGACTTCTGAATGTTAATCTGTTATGTTACTTTGGGGGCTTTGTAATGCGACATGGCCCACCAAAATCTGCATTCCAAAAGCCAAATAGCGCTCCCTCCCTGTATACCCTTGCCATGCGCCCAAACAGCAGATTACACCCACAATGTAGGGTATTGCCGAACTTGGAGGAAATTGCGTAACAAGGTTTTGGGTGCTTTTTTTACCAGGATTCCTTGTAAAAATGAAACATTTTCAGCTAAAATTGCAGATTATTGGAAAAAATTTTTTTTTAACATTTTCACAGCCTAACGCTAAAAAATTTTGTGACACACCTGTGGGGTCGATATGCTCACTACAAACCTGGATATATTCCTTAAGGAGAGTAGATTCCAATATGGGGTATTTTTAGGGAGTTTATTAAGTTTTAGCACCTTAGGGTGTCCGCAAACCTGAAATGGCCCCTAAATAAAATGGTAATGAAAATGAGACCCCAGAGTCCAGTAGGTGCTCCTCCTATTCTGGGGCTTGTGGTTGAGCCAAATAATGCACTAGGGCCACATATGGGATATCTCTGAAAACGGCAGAATCTGGCGAATCAATAATAAGTTGTATTTCCCTGAACACATTATCTGTATTCTTGTGAACAATGTATAAAAAATGAAAATCTGCAAAAAAAGTTAAATATTGAACATACACTTCCACTTTGCTTTCATTCCTGTGAAACACCTAATGGGTTCATAAACTTCCTAAATGCGGTTTTGAATACTTTAAGGGGTGTAGTTTTTAGATGAGGTCATTTATGGGGCTATCTAACAAACCGGCCAATAAAAACCACGTTACACCTGGCCTGGTTATCTAAAAAATTTATATTGCAAATTTTATTTAAAATTTGAAAATTACTACTAAATTTCTAAGCCCCCTAATGTCGTAAAAAAAAAAAGACATTTAAAAAAATGATGCCAAACTACAGAAGACATAGGGTAGATGCTAGTTATAAACTATTTTGAGTGAAATAACTATCTGTCTTACATGCAGAAATTTTTGAAGTTTAAAATTGGTAAATTTTTCAAATTTTCACGATTTTTTGATATTTTTCACAAATAAACAAGCATTTTTTGGACCAAAATTTCTTACTATCTTAATGCACAATGTTTCAAAAGAAAACAATATCTGAATCACATGGATAGGTTAAAGTGTCTTAAAGTTATTCTCACATAAAGTGACACATGACAGATTTCAAACAATGGGGCTGTGAGAGAGGCCAAAACTGGCTCCGGCGGTAAGGGGTTAAATAATCGCATTAAATGCAGACAACTTTCACTGACCCTAGAATGCTATAGAATAAGCATTAGTATTATGTGTCCTAACAGAATATGACTAAACGTGGGGTCCATCACACAGGACTAACCTATTGCTTTGATGTAAGAGAGGTATGTGAGCAGAATTTAAATATAAGGTAACGTATGAATATTGTAAAATGGATTTAAAATCAAAGCTTTCCTTTAAGTTATTTAAAAACCCTATGAGTGCATGCATTCTGGTGTTTGCATTAGGAATTCCACAGAGTAGTTAAGGCAGCATGAAGCATAGTAGTTAGCGTTCCGCATGTGGTAAAGTGTACCATCCATGTGCTGATTTCTTTTATAATGCCAACTGTGCAGCTTCACTTTATGGAATAAAATAATTTCATGGTCCAAATAATGACGTTTTTACAAAATTGTATTTTAGAAACCATATGTTACCTTTTTATACTCTACAAATGGTTTTGCTCTGGAAAATTTTTACCCTGATGACATTATGAGCAGACTTGGAAAACAATTATGTGTGTACTGAAGAATGAGAAACCAAGATACAGATATAATCTACATTCATAAGATTAAATTGTAATTTATTCTTTTATTAAACTTTAATTTATGGCAATAACTGGTCCTTCCCAATTTGTTAAGTAGATTCCAAAAAGTACAAAAACATAAAGCCTTGCTAGATGATTTACAACAGAATGATTGGACCTTTAGACTTAAAAGCAGAACTTGCAGAAAATGAAATTATCTTCTTCCCTCCTGTACTACCACTTATTCTTTTTCAGCACTTAACCCAGTAACAGAAGAAGCAGTCTCTTGGCTTTGTCTTCTTTTTGCCCTTGCACCTGCCTTTGTGAACTTATTGCCCGACATCTAGTCCATTCTCATTCCCGGGGGTCACTATTCAACTAACTAAAATATCTAACTTCTTTTTCTTCTGGTATATTTTTCTTCCAATAAAAACTTGCTGTTTGAACTGAAAAGAGCATCTCTAGAACTGTCATGTACTGCTACTGCCCTGTCTCTAGTCTCACCTTTTGGAACACTTGATCTGCTTTTGCCTAGTCAGCTAGCTCTCTACTCTGTTCTTGACTCTTTACAATCTGGTTTTTGACACTCCCATAAGCCACTTGTGGCCTTCCAAATGGTTTCTGGTGACCATCAATGGCCCACAAATAGGTGGGGCTTATGTTACCCCACCCAAAATGGGAGGTGCCACCAGATTTTGGGAGCAGTCCCTGGCATTTTTAGCCCCTACATACTGCCAAGTTGTGCAGGCTTACTATACATTTTACAGAACTTGCCCTTAAAAAATAATTTCCTGACAAAAATATCATGGCAGATATTCTCTATTAAAATTTTTGGATGTTTCTGCAGCTTCCAGCACTGTAGGTGACCATTTTCTACTCAGTATCCTTTACTCTTTTAGCCTTCAGGATTCTGTTCTCTTCTGATTTTCTTCCTACCTCTTTGACTACTTGTTTAGTGTATTGTTGTTGTTGAGGGTTTTTTTCTCTGGGTTAATCCCCACAACAAAGGGACATTACTTACTTAAAAAACACCACCATTGTGGGCCTTGTTCACAGCTCAATAGCTGAACTAAACTGAGCCCAGGAGCAGGCATCTAGCTTTATATGCTCCTGGGAAAACATGACAGGTGCAAATTTATTGCTGAATAACAACTCATAGACCCACTGCTAAGGGAACACTTAAATTATACAGATGCACATTAGCTTGGGACTGTTCACACCAGTATGCAGAAAAGCCACAGTATAATGCATGGAGAGACTGCAGAAATGCCAAAAAAAACCCATTTAAAACCACTCACACAAACCTCAGGGCATGAGGGGGGTGGCTGCCGGGATTACAATTTACATATAGATAAAGCAATACATAAGGTGCAAAATTTTGTGCAGTCTTCCATGCATTATACTGTGCTTTTTGCATATGGTGTGAACAGGGACCAAGCTAATGTGCAGTCTGTTTTCATTTAATGGTTCCTTAGCAATGGGACCCTTTGAGTTGTTATTCAGCAATCAGATGCACCTGTCATGTTTTCCCAGGAGCATATAAGGCTAGATGCCTGCTCCTGGGCTCAGTTTAGTCCAACTATTGAACTGTGAACAAGGCCCACAATGGTGATGTTTTTTAATTCCTAGATCCCCTATCTCTTTACATTGCCACCATTGGACAAACTATCAGAAGATTAGACTTTTAGTAATATTGCTGAGGACAACCAATGAATGATCTCCTCCCATGACATCACCCCTTTTTGTTACAGACAGCAGTCAAGCATTCTCTGGTGTCTGTAAAAAATTTAATTTGATAAAAATTGAACGTCTACCCTGTTTCCCCGAAAATAAGACATCCCCCGAAAATAAGACGTAGTACTTTTTTATGCAAATCAGAGTTTGGCTGCTTTGCATACTGTTGTGATGAAATCACTACAGTATATTAATACATGTTGATTTTTTGTTCAACAATAAATATGAATTCTTGTTCATGGAAAAATAAGAAATCCCCTAAAAATAATTGTTAGCTCGTCTTTAGGAGCAAAAATTAATACAAAACACTGTCTTATTTTCAGGGAAACAGGGTAACCTACCATAACCCGATATTCTACTTCAGTGTGTGGTACTACAATAACATCTATATAACATGCCTGCTGTCTGGGTTATGTTTTAATCTAATTAATTTGTGTCTTAAATGCTGCAACTCATTACTCATTTCTCATGAATGCAGCAGCTAGTCTCATTTTTCTGTCCAATCACTAAACCTATGCCCCTCCCTATGTCAGTCATTGTAGTGGTTGCCTATTTATTTTACAATACAATTTCAACTTATTTATCTCAACCACAAAGCTCTTCACATCTAAAACCTCTCTTTATTTCCTCCCATCATATTTGTCTACTACCCTGTTTTTGCTGCACTTTTTGCCAATGATTTATCACCAACATTCTCCACAATAAGAACCTCTCTCTTCCATTACCAAATCTTTTCTTGTGCTGCACGATTTCTTTAGAATATGTCCTCCTTGATAATCAGATTATGTTCCAACCCCCTACGTTTTAAGCATACCCTAAAACCATCATTTCTGGCAGAGCTATCACATTCCCTAATCTAAGATGTAAGATGCCGAAATCCAAATGGATACACATCTGAATTTCCAATGGGCTTATTGGGCATAGGCAAGTTTTCCACAGCACTAGGAACTACTAAGTCATGCGTATTTACAGTTTCACTTGAAACTTAACAGTGTCCAGTACAGGAAATGTGTTTGTTCAATAAAAATACATATGAGTCAAAAGTTCCTAGCACTGTGAAATACTTGCCCATGCCCAGTTAGCCAATAGGGAATTCCGGTTTGTTTGGTTCCCAATATCTTGATACTTATTGATCTTCTACCCACTTGGTCTCCTGGATAGTATGGGCAAAGATTGGCTGGTTCCCAACAAATGTCTGTAATAAAAAGTCTCAAGGTGAGCAGAGAGTTGTGCTTCTTGTTTTGCATAACAATGAGAAGGTGAGCGCGTAGTACAAGCAAATATTGTGTTCTAAATTTGGAAAATTTACCACACAAGGTAGAGCTTTTGTCTTTTTCTGTTCTTTTATATTTCCTAATCTAACTCCTTTTCCCTTCACTTCCTATTCTACATTATTCATTAGAATCTGATTCATTCATTCATTCAACAGTATCCCCTTCATCCCTTTGTACCTAAATGTAATTCATACAGATGTGTCCTTTCTTACTTTTTCTCTTGACTTGACATATACAGAGATGAGCAGTGTGATATAACCAGATTTTTAATTATGTGTCTTTATATGGCCAACCAATAGTTGAGAATTGCATCTTCTTGAAGGTTTACTAGCACAGGACAATAATGATAAATTTGTGAGAAGCTGGACTCCTTATTGAAATTTCTGGAAAGGTAAGGGTAGACATGTGTATTTGTGCATGCACAGATACTGGCTGGGGTCCCCCTCATATTCCATAACCAGCCAAGGTAAAACCAACAGCTGCAGTCTGATACTATCAAAATGGGAAAGTCCATCGATACTGGTCCCATACCATTCTAAAAACACCAGCCCACAGTCACCGTCGAAGCAGACCATCACATTATAGCGTCCACTTCTAATGCCAATCCGGCTCTTCCCAGTACTTCTGGTGCATTGGGTACTGAGGTAATAATGACAGGAGGTTAGTGCCAGACTTGGGCAACAAGAAGCACCACTAGCTGACACCAAGCCCCAGTGATAGTAAAGAAGAGGCATCTGTCAGGAATTAAATAGAAAAAAAAGGCACAAATTGCACAAAAACTTATTTAAACAACCCCCAACACCTATCCTCTTTAACCTCTTTATTTAAAAAAAAAAAAAAATACATCCAAGGTTGATCTGACATAGTGCACCAAATCCGAAGTAGTCCAAATGGCAACCTGTAAATAAAACAGAAAAATTACACCTACTGTTTACACATACAATAACTGGATAGGCTATTCAGCATCCAGGAAAGCTGGGTGACACCCATTGCCCATTGGGAACACTCAGCTTTCCATTGTAAGCCGTGTACCGATTTAGGCTCCCCAGAATATGTCCCGAACGAGGAAAGCGACTCCAACACCAGTTCAACCAAAAATCTACTTTACTGAATTATACTCAGAAACCAGAAAATTACATGTACACAAGTGTGAGCCAAGGTCCCTGTGCTACACAGTGTGTCGCCATAAATATGTTCTCCGGCAAACAATAACTTTACCTAGCAGCGGGCTCAGAAAGTCCGGCCGCTATTTACCTATTAATACCATGAGAAACAGGAACAATTGTGTGGGGGTGCATTTCGAAGGCGCACCCGCAGTTTAGCAGAACAGCGATCGTATTGTACACCGGGGGAGATGAGACGTAACTCATAGTTCTCTATGAGAGCTATGAATTAACGTAATTGTGGCGTGCATTTCAGCCATATTAAAGCGCGAATACGCAGCGAAATGCATGCTGCGATTACTCCGTTTGAACATACCCTAACAGTGCAGTGTTAAAAAGAGCTATTTCTTCACTCAAGTGCAAACCCCTAAACAGTACCGCCCAATGCATCCGCTCTCGGGGGTCTGATGACAAATGCATCCCTGCCTTAAAGGTTCTTTATCTGTTTACAAAAACTTTGGCTACACACCATTCATACTGAAGACGATGAAATATTAGAAATGTTAATTAGCTGAATCACATAGATGAAATGTTATTGGTCCATCAGATTTATAATTTGCAAATGTACTTATTTGGTAAAAGAATATTTTTATATAAAGCACATTGCATGGTCCTGTTGCTAAGCTTTACTTGTCCATGTACTTGATTGTGGTTTCGGCAACATTGAATCACGGATACAAAGTGAGACATGTATAAAAACTGTCTAGGTCTAAGTCTTTGTTTGTTGCCCATCGCAACCAGTCAGAGCCCCCCTTTTATTTCATATAGTGCTCTGTAAAAAGGAATGGGGAGCTCTTATTGGTTGCTATGGGCAACAAAGAAAGTCTGACATTTAAACAGTTTTCATACATGAGGTCCAAAATTTCAAAATATAATTTATTTTTTGGAATTGAATCTAGATAGTCCTATGATTCATTCCATCATCCCTCACCAAAATGTATTTTATTTATAGATAAAGTATTTCAAACAAATACAAAGATGGTTAGTTGAAGTGCACCTTAGTCAATTTATTCCACGCTTTATTGTATTATTATTTTATTAAATTAAGTTCTTCTAAAGGGGTTTTCAACCTTTTCATTTCTGTAAAAGTAAACCACACTCAACTCTGTATTAATCTCAGTTTCAGCGATGTTGCTGACGATCCTTTCTTCATAACTTCTGTTGCCTTCTGGCTCCCAGCAGTCACTTGAAATTGCCTTCAATTAAGGTGTGTGACCAACTTACAAATGGCCTTATGTATTTTTACCATGCGTATTAGATGCATAAATATGTACATAAGTGTTGCAGTGGGATGACTGAGCACCTTTATTAAGGTGCATGGATGCTGTAAGCACCAAAGAGTTGTGCAGGTCTACAGCCACTTAGAGAGAGGAAGAAGGGAGGGGCTGCAGGAAGCAATAAGTAAGGGCCTGCCATTTAAGGCAAGTTAGTTGAGCTAGTTAGTTGGGCTCAGTAGTTGGTGTTATAGGTTAGGATGATACAGCATACGCGATCACCTACACATCTGCTGGTTTTGGAGTAGGTCAGGCAAGGGCATAACCACAGCCCAAGATCACTATCAGAAGAAAGAGAAGGACAGAGAGAACCACGGAGAGAAAGCACAGAGAGAGCGGTGGGATACAGAAGTGGAGAGAGAGAGATAGAGAGAGAGACAGAGAGAGAAAGAGAGAGAGAGAGAGGTGCTGCAAGCCTAGTGTCTCAGGCCACGATGGTTGCACAGCGCTCAGTAGGTAACTGGGTGTCAAGGCCTAGCCATAGTTTGGAGTTACAGTTGCCCTTCTTGTGCAGAGTTTTAAAAGTGTGAAATAGAGGAACACTTTGGGTCTAAAACTCATTTTGTTGCCTATAGGAGCCCCTCTCATTTTTCCAGAGCACTATATGAAATGAGAGTGGTGCTCTGACTGGTTGCTGTGGGCAAAAAATTGATTTTTAGACCTAAACAGTTTTCATACATGTGGCCCTTAATGATATTGTGTTCAGATATATTTGTACCCACATCTGTATTTGTACCTGTAATGTGCCAATAAAGAGTTTGACGTGCTACAAATTTAAAGCTGTGACGAAAGCTTGCAAGACCACAAACTTGAGAGTCATAGTGGTTAATTCCTCTCCTCACCACTACATGTGCCAGCAATTCCACCAGTAGGTCTGACAACACAAGCCTCCACATACTTCCACTAATCAGTTATACCCACCTGTCTCACCTGGTAACTGCATCCCTCATCTTACTATGTAACTATTCGTAAGTGAAGAAGCCACAAATTTTTACTTAAAACTGGGGTGTTGGACAACCCCTATAACAGGTATTAACATTTGAAAAATTGTTTAAAAGATCTTTTACCATTGTTATTAGAGGATAGGATGCCAGACTTCTTGTATCAATAGCTTTCCTGGTACTACACTTCCTGGTATTGTGCCCTTAGCATCTCAGTTTCCTAACAGGGACACTAAATTTTTGGTGACATGTATGAAACTTGGCGCCTCAACACAATTTTTTGCGTCTTATATGAATATATGAAAGTGGTGAATGTACAGTCATAAGAATTTCAGCAATAGCTGGCACATCACAGGTCTTCATGATCCTTGTGGTGCAACATGCAAGATTACTATCATAGTCTCTATTCACTGACATGCTAATCTAACACCTTTTATTTTATTTCTAGCCTGGTGTGATGTGTTTGTAATCACTGATAACACTACACTAATTCCGCAAATACAAGATTGAGAATGAGATTAATGGTAGATGCTGTATTGGTTTAATTCATTTATATTATTTAATATTAACTTAATTTTAGATTATTATAAATTTTAAATACATTTTATAGGAGATAATTTTATATTTTTTAGATTTTATATAATTTTATATTAATTTTATATTATATCATTTATTATGAAATGTATATACATTTGAAACCAGAAGTTTACATACACTATATAAAAAGGCACATATGAATTTTTTTCTCACTATCTGACATGAAATCAGAATAAACCTTACCCATTTTAGCTCAGTTAGGATTACTGAAATCATTTATATTTGCCCAAAGCCTGAATAATGAGAGATACATAATTTTTTAAGACATTTTTATTACTTTCTGCAAAGTCAAAAGTTTACATACACTGGGATGAATATGCCTTTAAACAATTTGGGAGAGCCCATATCATGATGTCATGTCTTTGGAAGCTTTATTGGCAACATCTGAGTTAATTAGAGGCACATTTTTGGATGTATTTTTAAGCACACCAGTAACACACTGCTTCTGTGTGTAGCATCATGGGAAAGTCTAAAGAATCAGTCAAGATATCAGGAAGAGAACTGTGGACTTGCACAAATCTGGATCATACTTGGGTGCAATTTCCAGGTACCTGAAGGTACCTGTAGAAACAATTATACGCAAGTACAAACAAGATGGGAATGTCCGGCCATCATAACACTTAGGAAGGAGATGGGTTGTGTGTCTCAGAGATGAACATGCTTTGGTCCGACATCTGCATATTAACCCAAAAACAAAAGCAAAAGACCTTGTGAAGATGCTGGCAGAAGCTGGTAAGATTGTGTCATTATCCACAGTGAAATGAGTACTGTATGAACATGGGTTGAAAGGCCACTGTGCCAGGAGGAAACCATTACTCCAAAAGAAACATATAAATGCCAGATTAATGTGTGCAAATGTACACAGGAAGAAAAACCTACATTTTTGGAGGCATGCCCTGTGGTCTGACAAAACTAAAATCGAACTGTTTGGCCATAATGATCATCGTTACATTTGGAGGAAAAAGGGAGAAGCTTGGAAACGAAAAAAACACCCTCCTAACTGTAAAACACAGGGATGGCAGCATATGGCAGCATAATTTTTTTAGGTTGTTTTGCTGCAGGAGGGACTGGTGCACTTCACAAAATGGGTGGCATCATAAGGGAAGGAAGATTTTAACCTACAAACATGGCTCACGTACCCCAGTTCTGTCAGGAGGAATGGGCCAAAATTCCTACCAACTATTGCAAGAAGCTTGTGGAGGGATATCCAAAACATTTGACCCAAATCATACAGTTTAACAATAATGCTACCAAATACTAATGAAGTGGATGTAAACTTTTGACTTTGCAGAAAGTAATAAAAATGCCTTAAAAAATTATCTCTCTCATTATTCTGGCATTTGGCAAATATATATAATTTTGGTAATTCTAATTTTCCTAAAACGGGTAAGGTTTATTCTGATTTCATGTCAGATAGTGAGAAAAATATAGGCATATGTGACAGTAATACGCCTTGTTTTGACGAGCCACATGCATAGATGTGTCTAATAGTACGAATGTGGTGGACATGGCCCCAGAAAGCCCCCACATCTTTGACGCAATACAAAGTGTGGATCCAGGCACCTAATGTGCCAAACATGTTCATTCGACGCACTGTACATCGGCAAAATTAGGCGGACTAATCATTAGTGTTGAGCGATTATTATCGACAAAGTTGAAATCGGCACAGTTTTTATGTTGATCGAAATTTTTAGATCATGCGATAATTTAGGTTAAAATCTGTGCATCATCTATTAAGATCGCGCCATTTTCAGCGCTTCCTGTCATTTTGGCGGCCAGCAAATCAGCTTACAGAATAGAGCAGGGTGAGATGTTTTGTGCGACGTCATGACTGGGATATGTGTATACTTGCGATTGGCTGGAAAAATCACATGACCTCGTTTTACATAGAACAGCCCTTCCTGTTCATGATCAGTGTCTCTCAGCATCTCATAGCAGTAGGACGTGCGCTGTGCCTGTGTCCAACCAGCTCAGCAAAATTATTCTATTTCTTCACAGAGAAAGCTCTACTGTTAGCAGTGATCCTTACAACTTAGTTAGATCAGAGATTGGAAGATTTTATGTAGGTAGGTAGTGACTTTTAAGGGAGCATCTACGCGTGTAAGTCACGGAGGGGGCGGTGGGGGGGGGGGCAGCCGAGAGCGAACACAGACAAGCTCTATAAAGAATACTGGATAAAGTTCACCAAGACTTAGGGCCACATGTATGAAGCTCGCCGGGTCGAGGCGCCGTTTTCCGCCAGTTTCCCAGCGGAATCTGCGCCCCCATTTTTGTCGGGGGACGGGCCGCGTCATACATATCATGTAAAGCCGCCGCACCCCGCCCAGTCGTGGGGCGCAGTGCGGGGGAAGAGGCGAGTTCGGCGTGCATTGAGATGTCCGCCCGGGGGTGGCGATTAATGCGGGGAAAAGTCCGCCGTGACTCGCAGTGTGTTAGGGAAGTGCGGCGCTGGCTGAGATTGTCCGGGGGGTAGGCGATCATACATGCGGGGAAAAGTCCCCCCGCCTCGCAGTTTTGGGGGGCCGTGCGGGGGGCATGGGCGCTGTGGGGGGTGCGCCGAAAATTGCCGTCCGGGGGGCCTTCAGGGGGGGGCCGCCGGCCTGCCCCGTTGTGGGGGCAGGCGGGCTAGGGCCGGCGGGCGCGCCCAAAAACTGTTCCTTGTGAGACAGGTGGGCGGCGAGAAATCATTCCCCAAAGTCGGTGCGGGGTATAAATCCAAAAACGCCTTTATAAAGGGGGTTCTACATTCGGAAAAGGCTGAAAACATTAAAAATAAAAATTTCATAAAACAAAAATCCTTTCCCAAAATTTAATTCAAGAATTAGGTATTCGAAAGGCCGGGAAAAACAGTATTTCAAATTCTGAAAACCCATTCTCATTGGGCGCCCGAAACCGGCCAATCAGAATAGGAGGACATGAACTATTAAAATATGGGGGAGGGGTTTTACCAATCAAAATCCACGGCGGGATGTTCAAATACAGTAAAAAAAAAGCTAAAACAGCTGATTGGCTGAGTAAAGCGGGCTTGGCTATCTAGCCAATCAGAATAGGAGCGACAAAATCCTTCTAGGTATGGAGAAGTTTTGACCCAAACAGAATACGGGGCGCAAAGTCCCATTTAGCTATGGGGAAAATTTCACCAAAAAGAATCTCGGCGGGCAGTTCAAAAATCAGTAAAAGGCAGAAACGAGTGATTGGTTGAAGCAGCGGGGGTCGTCCAGTTGCCAATCAGAGCGCGAGTGCTTTCTCATAGAGTTCTATGGGGAATCGAAAATTTAAAAGAGGCGCCGTAATTTGGACCCAAAGGGGAGCGGCGACGCTCCCATGGGTTTTCCCCAAAGCAATTGGTATAAAAGTGTACATGGCTGAAATAAATTTATAACATACGAAGTTGTGCGTTGTGTTATAAACGAATACTAATTTTTTGGGGTAACGAAAAAAAAAAAAGTCCAAAAAACAT
>JAODAL010057851.1:0-22427 GCA_025379985.1 Phyllomedusa bahiana | reverse complement strand
AAAAATTTTCCCGCGAAGTTGACACCTCGTCTGTGTGTGCCAGTGCTGTCCTCACTCAGAAGACTTCCAAGTGAAAAGCTATTAGGAATTGTCTAACTTGCTACCTTGGGCAGCATTTTCTTCTCCAACATGTTCTCCCCTGCTGAGAGGAACTACACAATAGGAGATCGTGAATTACTGGCCATAAATTGGCTTTGGGGGAAATTTGGGGGCCTTTTCTTGGAGGGGCTCGCCCCCCTGTAAATATATATATGCCACAAACATTTTCTCTACCTCCAGAGAGTGCAACGTCTGAAACCCTGGCAAGCCAGATAGTCCCTCTTTTTCTCCAGGTTTCATTCACTTCCGACCTACGGCCAAGAACATCAAGGCCAATGTTTCCCGGGCTCGAGTTTTGGTTAGACTTACCCCTCAGCTGCTTTCCCCCCTAAAGGGTTAATTATCGGGGCCCTGGGGAAAGGGGACAGGCGGAGCGGGGGAAGTGGTGTCTTTGGGCAGAAAAACGGGGGCCGAACAGAAGACAGGCACAGCTGGCCCCTGCATTTTGTGTATTCCCCTAATTATTTTGGTGATACAAACAGAGGCCCCATAATGATCTGTGAGCATTTTCACCTCTTTGAGCTACAATTATTGTGTGGGGCACCAGATGGTCATTACTACTATTTGGAATGCTATGGATGGGTAATGTTTAGTGTGGAAAACAAGGATTCGGGAAAAAGCAAGAGTTTTTTTTGGTAAATTCTGCATGGATGAGTCATTGGTGGGAGAAGTTGTCATGATAGTCTGGACTGGATAAAGAAAAAAAGGGGGAAAGTGAACGACTCTTCAGAGAAGATGTCATTGTAAAACCCTGGATAAACTGTAAGGATTTATATGTTGTTTCAGAGCAGCTGTGTACAACTGATATCTCCACTATTAGTGTGGAAATTCTGATATGTCATGGGTTGATAGTCGTATCGGAATTATCAAGACGATTTCCGATGTCGTAATATTATCGCCGATGCCCATTAAGTTTGGGAGGGGCCAAACCTTCATTTTCCCCCAACGGGGTGGAAAAAGTGGAATTAACATCCAAACAGTCAAAGGTTCGTGCTACATCTTAGCAACCACTTTGGTTATAAAAAACCCCAGAAAAAACACAGACCTTCATATTCCCCGTTTTGTACCACAGCATGCCCCTAAACCCGCATGACCCACAATTAAAAAAGGGAGAAAGCAGTATTATTTTAAAATCCTTTTACTTGAATGGATTGTCATCCTGTCCCGGAGCAGCATGACCCTTTTAAAACTATATGACCCCCAGATTAAAAAGTGCCCGGAAAAAGGATTTTTGAACCACCATTTTGTTGTACTGGCATTGACTATACGTCCCGGCCCGATGAGCCCCAAACGTGATGACCCCCCGATTAAAAGTGCCGGAAAAAGGAGTTTTTTTTTAACCACCTTTTTTGTTGAATGGAATTAACTATATCTGTCCTGTACCCCCGTATGACCCTTAAACCTGCCTGACCCCCAGAATTTAAAAAATGCCGGGAAAAAGGGGTCTTTGAACCCCCTTTTAGTTGAACTGGCATTCTATACCTGTTTTTAACCACAGTATGACCCCTTAAACCCGTTGACCCACGATTAAAAAGGCCGGAAAAGGAGTCTTTCAACCACCCTTTTGTTGAACTGGACATTTACTATTTTCTGTTGGGCCCCAGCAGAAAACCCCCAACTGCATGACCCCCGATTAAAAAAGTGCTGAAAAAGAATCTTTTAAACCTTTTTGTTGAATGGACATTGACTTCCGCCTGGGTAACTACATTGTTCAAGTTTTTTGTACTCCCTTTTTCAAATTTAGAGGAAAATTTGTATCGTATTTTGTAATGAAAATTTTTAGTAGTTTAATTCAGAAAAAAAATTTTTAAAAAGGATGCAAACCCACCACGTTTGTTTCCTTTTTTTTAAAGTTTAATGGGGGTTTTTCTAAAGAAAGGGGGAATTTTTTAAAAATTGGTTCGGTCACTTCGCCGTTTCCCGACAAAAATAATTCGGTCCGAAATTCTTCGGGACGAATCCCTTAAAAAAAGCTATTTCCAGGCTGCACAGAGCCTGCAGGGTACTGTAGAACATTGTGCCATGCTTAAATATGCAGAGGGAGCTTGGTTTGGTCTTCATAAAATGTTGTGTTTTAGTATGACACGCACATGACTGCCGCCGCTCTTAGAATCGCTTCACTCTAAAATTCCCTGGGCACTTAAGAGGGCAAAACTGACAAAAAATGAAGGGGGAATGTAGCATGATAAAGTCATGGCAGCGACAGCTGGAAAAAAACAAGCTGAGGGCTCAGGTGGCAACATCAGTGACAGAGTGTGGAGGTGACGGAGGCAGCCACAGCAGCATGAGGTCAGAGAGTGGCACAATGACATTCTGGAGGTGGCAAAAACAGGAGTAGGCCACAGAGTGGCACAATGACACAGTGTGGAGTTGACGGCATCAACAGCAGCAGCAGCAGCATGAGGTCAGTGACACAGCATGAGACAGTGGCACAATGACATTTTAGAGTTGGCAAAAACAGGAGTAGGCAACAGAGTGGCACATTGACACAGTGTGTAGGTCACGGCAGCAGCCACAGCAGCAGCATGAGGTCAGACAGTGGCACAATGACATTCTGGAGGTGGCAAAAAAACAGGAGTAGGCCACAGAGTGGCACAATGACACAGTGTGGAGGTCACGGAAGCAGCCACAGCAGCAGCATGAGATCAGGCAGTGGCACAATGAGATTCTGGAGGTGGCAAAACAGTAGTAGGCCACAGAGTGGCACAATGACAGAGAGTGCAGGTGACGGTGGCAGCAGCATGAGGTCAGACAGTGGCACAATGACATTCTGGAGGTGGCAAAAAACTGGAGTAGGCCACAGAGTGGCGCAATGACAGAGAGTGGAGGTGACGGCGGCAGCAGCATGAGGTCAGACAATGGCACAATGACATTCTGGAGGTGGCAAAACAGTAGTAGGCCACAGAGTGGCACAGTGACAGAGAGTGGAGGTCACAGCAACAGCAGCATGAGGTCAGACAGTGGCACAATGACACAGTGTGGAGGTCCCGGCAGCAGCAGTAGTAGGCCACAGAGTGGCACAATGACATTCTGGAGGTGGCAAAACAGTAGTAGGCCACAGAGTGGCACAATGACAGAGAGTGGAGGTGACGGCGGCAGCAGCATGAGGTCAGACAGTGGCACAATGACATTCAGGAGGTGGCAAAAACATCAGTAGGCCACAGAGTGGCACACTGACAGACAGTGGAGGTGACGGCGGCAGCAGCATGAGGTCAGAGAGTGGCACAATGACATTCTGGAGGTGGCAAAACAGTAGTAGGCCACAGAGTGGCACAATGACACAGTGTGGAGGTGACGGCAACAGCAGCATGAGGTCAGACAGTGGCACAATGACATTCTGGAGGTGGCAAAACAGTAGTAGGCCACAGAGTGGCACAGTGACAGGGAGTGGAGGTCACAGCAGAAGCAGCATGAGGCCAGAGAGTGGCACAATGACACAGTGTGGAGGGCACGGCAGCAGCAGCATGAGGTCAGGCAGTGGTACAATGACATTCTGGAGGTGGCAAAACAGTAGTAGGCCACAGAGTGGCACAATGACAAAGTCTGGAGGTCACGGCAGCAGCAGCATGAGGTCAGACAGTGGCACAATGACATTCTGGAGGTGGCAAAAACTGGAGTAGGCCACAGAGTGGCACAATGACAGAGAGTGGAGGTGACGGCGGCAGCAGCATGAGGTCAGAGAGTGGCACAATGACATTCTGGAGGTGACATAAACAGTAGTAGGCCACAGAGTGGCACAATGACAGAGAGTGGAGGTGACGGCGGCAGCAGCATGAGGTCAGACAGTGGCACAATGACATTCTGGAGGTGGCAAAACAGTAGTAGGCCAGAGAGTGGCAGAATGACAGAGAGTGGAGGTCACAGCAGCAGCAGCATGAGGTCAGAGAGTGGCACAATGACACAGTGTGGAGGGCACAGCAGCAGCAGCATGAGGTCAGGCAGTGGCACAATGACATTCTGGAGGTGGCAAAACAGGAGCAGGCCACAGAGTGGCACAATGACACAGTGTGGAGGTCACGGCAAAAGCAGCATGAGGTCAGACAGTAGCACAATGACAATCTGGAGGTGGCAAAACAGTAGTAGGCCACAGAGTGGCACAATGACAGAGAGTGGAGGTGACGGCGGTAGCAGCATGAGGTCAGAGAGGGGCACAATGTCATTCTGGAGGTGGCACAAACTGGAGTAGGCGACAGAGAGGCTCAATGACAGAGAGTGGAGGTGACGGCGGCAGCAGCATGAGGTCAGTCAGTGGCACAATTACATTCTGGAGGTGGCAAAAACTGTAGTAGGCCAAAGAGTGGTACAATGACAGAGAGTGGAGGTCACAGCAGCAGCAGCATGAGGTCAGACAGTGGCACAATGACATTCTGGAGGTGGCAAAAACTGGAGTAGGCCACAGAGTGGCACAATGACAGAGAGTGGAGGTGACGGCGGCAGCAGCATGAGGTCAGAGAGTGGCACAATGACATTCTGGAGGTGGCAAAAACAGTAGTAGGCCACAGAGTGGCACAATGACAGAGAGTGGAGGTGACGGCGGCAGCAGCATGAGGTCAGAGAGTGGCACAATGACATTCTGGAGGTGGCAAAACAGTAGTAGGCCACAGAGTGGCACAATGACAGAGAGTGGAGGTCACAGCAGCAGCAGCATGAGGTCAGAGAGTGGCACAATGACACAGTGTGGAGGGCACGGCAGCAGCAGCATGAGGTCAGGCAGTGGCACAATGACATTCTGGAGGTGGCAAAAAAAGGAGCAGGCCACAGAGTGGCGCAATGACACAGTGGGAGGTCACGGCAAAGCAGCATGAGGTCAGACAGTAGCACAATGACAATCTGGAGGTGGCAAAACAGAGTAGTAGGCCACAGAGTGGCACAATGACAGAGAGTGGAAGGTGACGGCGGGTTAGCAGCATGAGGTCAGAGAGTGCACAATGACATTCTGGAGGTGGCAAAAACTGGAGTAGGCGACAGAGAGGCACAATGACAGAGAGTGGAGGTGATGGTGGCAGCAGCATGAGGTTAGACAGTGGCACAATGACATTCTGGAGGTGGCAAAACAGTAGTGGGCCACAGAGTGGCACAATGACAGAGAGTGGAGGTGAGGGTGGCAGCAGCATGAGGTCAGACAGTGGCACAATGACATTCTGGAGGTGGCAAAAACTGGAGTAGGCCACAGAGTGGCACAATGACAGAGAGTGGAGGTGACGGCGGCAGGAGCAACAGCATGAGATCAGAGAGTGGCACAATAGCGCAATGTGGATGTCACGGCCACAGCAACAGCAGCAGCAGCATGAGGTCAGAGAGTGGCACAATGACAGAGTGTGGAGGTGGGTGGCAATATCTGTCCCTGGTAAAGATGGTTGGTGGCAGATGAAGAAACTGTCAGCAGATGTGTGGCATCAGGCAGGTGGCGGCATCAGAATAGTGGCTGAGGCAGGTAGTTTGAACCCAGACTCATTTCTCACAGTTTGGGAGAGGCGTCATGGCTGATGTAGTCTGACGCCTAAGGCATTGGTGTGTGGAAGTCCTGGCCAATCCACGCCTGATTCATCTTGACAAAGGTCAGTCGTTCCATATTTCCCCATGGACAGGGGTTCTCCTTGGGGTATCGATGGCCCCGCCGCACTGAACACCCGCTCTGATGCCACACTACTGGCCGGGCAGGACAGCTTCTCCACTGCAAACTCGGCAAGTTGCGGCCACACATCCAGTTTGGCTGCCCAGAAGTCCAGCAGATCTTCTAACTGGGGTGGCAGAGTGCTGTCCAAGTAGGCCACCACCTGTTGGTTCAGGGTCTGCTCCAGGTCCTGCTGCTGCTGGTGACTGCCCTCCTCACTAGGCGGGTGAAGGAAGCTGCTCATCAGTGACTCCAGACTTAGGTTGCTGTTGATGGAGCTGGTACTGCTCCTACCCCCCACCTTTCCCCAGCTGCCGCGGCCGTAGTCCGTGAGCGCCGCAGAACCCCCCGGCCAGACCTGACAGACGAGGGACGATGCCGCACATCGGCAGGGGCCAACTGACTATGGAGGATTTCCCTATAGTATTTGAGTTTGTTCTCCCTCTCAATAGCTTGGAAAAAGGCTCCCATTTTGGACCTGTAGCGAGGGTCCAATAGGGTGGAGAGCCAGAAGTCATCCCTCTTCCGGATGCTGACTATTCGGCTGTCACTAGCCAGGCAAATCAGCATGCTGCGGGCCATCTGCACAAGTGACTCCTAGGGTCTCCCTACCTCCATTTCCACTGTATACTGCCACGGTGCTTGAGGGTCATCGGCCTCCTCTTCCTTATCTACATCTACCTCCTCCAGCTGCTCCTGCTCCTCCTCTCTTGTCACCTGGGTAGAAAATCCACTCAGGTCACCAGCCAATGCTTCTGCTCCAATGTCCTCCTCCGCCTCCTCCATTTCAGTCCCCACTGGACTCATGTGACTGCGAGTTGTAGTCGCTACGTCTCCAGTCCCCTGCCCAGACAGATTTTTCAGCATCTGTTCCAGGACATGAAGCAGTGGAATGACGTTATTCATCCCGTAGTCCTGGCGACTGACAAATAACGTGACCTCCTCGAATGGCCTCAACAAACGGCAGGTGTCACGCATGAGCTGCCACTGGCTGACATCAAAGTTACACAGGGGAGTACTCCTCTCCGCCTGGAACATCAAAAAATCCGTTAATGGCCTTTCTCTGTTCATACAGTCGTTCCAACATGTGCAGGCTGGAATTCCAATGGGTGGAAACATCGCGTATCAGAGTGTGTTGGGGGAGGCCGTTCTGCCGCTGCAAGTCGAGGAGGGTGTTCCTGGCTTTGTAGGAATGGATGAAGTGCATGCACAGTTTCCTGGCCATTTTCAGAATCTTCTGAAGATCGGTGGAAGACTTCAGGAACCTTTTCACAACCAGATTGAACACATGCGCCATGCAGGGAGCATGGACCATCCCTCCTCGGTGCAGCGCGGACACCATGTTACTCCCATTGTCCGTCACCATGGTTCCGATTTGCAGTTGGCACGGAGAAAGCCACACATCGATTTCTTGCTGCATGACGCGGAGCAGTTCCTCCCCTCTATGACTTCGTTCGCCGAAGCAAGCCAGGTGTAGAACTGTGTGACACCGCTGTGCCTTACACATGTGGTATGATTGAGCAGTACTTGTGGAGGCTGAGATGGTGGTGGTGGTGGAGGAGGAGGAGACAGACATTGGCGAAGGAGCCGCAGTTTGACAACGTGGAGGAGAAAGCGCCGTCTCCTGTCCAAGTTGTTTGTGTACCTGGGCAGGAAGCACATTCACCCAGTGGGCCGTAAAGGACATGTACTGGCCCTGACCGTAGTTACAGCTCCAGATGTCCGCGCTGCCGTGCACCTTGGAACAAACCGATAAGCTCAAGGACTGGCCCACCTTCTGTTCTACATATTTATGAAGTGCTGGTACTGCCTTTTTGGAAAAGAAATTACGGCTTGGAACTCTCCATCTCGGCTCGGCACAAGCCATTAGTTCTCTGAATGGTGCAGTCCACCATTTGGAAAGGGAGGGACTGCAGTACCAACAACTTGGACAGGAGCACGGTCAGCTGCTGCACCTTAGGATGGTTGGACGCATACTGTTTTCTCTTTGCAATCGCCTCGCTGAACGACTGCTGGCGCCATGAGTAGCGAGGAGCAGGAGCATCTGGACCGGGAGATGATGGCAAAGAGAAACAGCTCCCTTCTGCAGAGGTGGTGGAGCCTTGACTGGCTGCAATGGCATGCGTGCCACTGGGCGCTGCTGCTGTTGCTGCGGCGGCAGGATGGACCACCCCATCTGAGCCACGTTTCTCCCAGGCCACCGGATGGTGACGCTGCATGTGTTAACGCAGGGCCGTGGTGCCAACGTTAGCTCCCTGGCCACGCTTCACTTTCTGCCCACAGATTCTACATATACCCATATTCGGCTCCTCCGGTGTCTTAGCAAAGAACTGCCACACCGCTGAGTATCGGATTTTACCGCCAACGCTCCGCACTGAGTAACTACTACCGCCGCTGCCTCGCTGAGCCCCTGTGCCGCTACTTTCTTGGACCTGCGAAGAGGGTTTTTTACCCCATGGCCGCTTGTCTCCCGACCTCACACTGCTGCTACCCTGCTGACTCACGGCCACACAACCCACTTGCTGGCTGCGCCGCTGCCTGACGCGCAAGCTGACGCCCTCTTCTCCTGACGATGATGAAACCGTTGCCTCACCCGGCTCCCAAGTGCGGTCGGCTACATCATCATCTATTTGTGTTTCATCGTCACTGCTGTCCTCATTACCGGTCTTGGTATGCAGAGGCTGACCCCTCACAACATGACCTCCCATGCCACTCTCAACATCTATACTTTGCCGCCTACTGCAAGAAGCAGGGGATATTGGCCCATTCTTTGCTGCCAAGTAGCTGCTGACTGCCCTCCTCAAATTGTTCATCCTCACTATATAGTGGCGCTGAGCCCAGACCACATAGTAGATCTCTGGCTGAGGGAACTGGATGGGACAGAGGCGGGTTGAGGACAGGTGAGGGCCGCTGACCCGCTCCCGGGCCATGCCAACTAAGGGTTGTGTCTGATGTTCCCACCGACTCTTGGCTGGGGTTGTCAGATGTCATCTGGGAGGAAGTGGATTACCTAGTCAACCAATCAAGAACCCTTGGGTTGCTAGTCAGCACACGGCCGCTAGATGACAGCGGCAGTTGTGGCCTCACCGAGTGACCCCTGATGTGACGTCCCCTTGCTGTGCTGTGACCTGGGCCTGCTCCAGGAATGTTTGTGCCTCTGCCACTCGCAGATGAAGAGCCTGCCACCTCTCTGTCTGACATACTGTTTGTTCTAAAATGTACAGACACTGTTTGATGAAGATATCTGTATTATGATAAATACACACCCTGTATTTGACTCAAATGAACCCACTAAGAAGCTTGGGTAACCCTTGGATTAAATTGCGCTCCACAATGGGCAGGAAAAATTTATTTGTATGTGCCGTTTAAAAACTCTGTGTATTTTACTGAATATAAAAGCACAAACAGGCTTAATTAACCTTCGGATATGAATTATGCTACAGAATTTCTTCTGTCGGGGTGAAAAACAAAGTTTCTTTTACTGAGTACAACTGCAGAAACATACTTAGTTAACCCTTGGATGTAAATTGTGCAAAAGAATTGAGCATCCAAAAACTACAAGCTTTGTAGGTGTTACAATGGCGTCTTTTTTAAGCTACACAACAAGAGGAAAACTTGTAATTAACCTTCGCCTGCGAATTATGCTACAGGAAAAATTTATTTTTTGGCGGTGACAAAGACGGTTTATTTTAGTCACCACAACAGCAGAACAACGCTTAATTAACCCCTGGATGTAAATTGCGCTAAAGAATTGAGCAACCAAAAACTACGAGCTTTGTAGCGTATTACAATGGCGTGTTTTTTACGCTACACATCAAGAGGAAAACTTGTTATCAACCTTCGCTTGTGAATTATGCTAAAGGAAAAATGTATATTTTGGCGGTGAAAAAGACGGTTTATTTTAGTTACCACAACAGCAGAACAACGCTTAATTAACCCCTGGATGTAAATTGCGCAAAAGAATTGAGCAACCAAAAGCTACCAGCTTTGTAGTTGTTACAATGGCGTCTTTTTTAAGCTACACAACAAGAGGAAAATTTGTAATTAACCTTCGCTTGTGAATTATGCTACAGGAAAAATGTATTTTTTGGCGGTGACAAAGACGGTTTATTTTAGTCACCACAACAGCAGAACAACGCTTAATTAACTCCTGGATGTAAATTGCGCAAAAGAATTGAGCAGCCAAAAATGAAGTGTTATTTGTATTGTAAAAACGCTGTTTCTTTAAATGAATACAACAGGAACAGGCTTAGATCACCCTTGGATATTCAATGTGCTGTGAGCAGATAGCATTAAAATGTATATGCAGCTGCACTGGACACACACTGGACTTCAGATCCAATACCCCACAAAATCAGAAATAAAACGAAGCAGTCTCTGAGACAAGCTGAGACACCCCCCCAAAAATCGCTGTATAAAAATGAGTTCTTTAGTATCAGCTATCATAAGCAGCCGCGGCAGCACCTTCCCTAATCAGTACAGTGAGAGCAGTATGAGCTCCCAGCGTCGCGCCCGGACTTATATAGTGCAGTGACGTCACAGAATCCCGCCGGTCTCTGATTAGCTTCATCTCTGCACATGTCATGCAGGCTATGCCCTTCTTCCTCCCAGAGTTCTTTGCCCCATTTAACGCCATGTGCTCGCAGCCATTTTATGTATCAACAGCACTATTAGTTTACGCGAAGTACCCCAAAGTTCGACTTCGTTCCGAACCGAAGTTTTCCTGAAATTCTAAACGAATTCCACTTCGTTAGAATCAATTCGCCCATCTCTAGTTTTCTCGCTACAGGAATTGCTAGCTATTTTTAAGGTCTTGCAAAAACAAGTCATTTTGCAATATGTGTCCATTAACAGTGTCCTACCTATTCCTGTTTTTGACAGCACCATCACCCTTGAGCCACTTTTGACAATTGTGATGAACAAATGTCTGTTGGAAACCACATTTTTTAGAATAGGACCTGTAATATATCTGCATTTCACAGCAAAATGACCCAAAAAATTCAAAACATGACCCTTGAGCCACTTTTGACAATTGTGAAGAACAAATGTCTGTTAGAAACCACATTTTTTAGAATAGGACCTGTAGTATAGCTGCATTTCACAGGGCCCTGACCCAGCGATGACAGGCCTGACGGTCCTGCAACCGACGATCCGCTGGCATGCGTGTTGTCGCCAGCACTGGAAGGAGCACCTTCTCTCGTACCTCTACCTCCATGTCCTACCCCCTCTTTGCTTGCTTACCACCTGCATTTCGCTCCATGTTCAGAAAGATAAAAATTTAAGAAGGTATGGAAGAGTTTTTGACAGTCTCTTATTAAAAGATGGCAAATCACAGCTATTCTTAAATCCCTCTAATTTCCTACAGCCAACTAGGATTAGAAACTGAAATGTTTCTAGCGAATACCTGTGAAATGCGGTCTGGTGGAAGACAAAATCAACAGTGTTCTTCCTTCAGTCCCAGGGATTTACAACTGCCCAGTAGGACTAGGAATTGATAGTTTTCAACAAAATATCATACAAGTGCGCTATCTGCGCCAAACTGAGATTCAACGAGTGCAATAAAACTATTCAGAAGTTACACGGATGAGAAATTGCGTTTTTTGCAGCAATGACAAACGAGAACAGTTGCTAGAAATTTTTTCTATCAGAATTGTCGTACAACGTGGCTATTTGAAAAAAAACTAGGGCCGCACCACGTGCAATACAGCTATTTAAAAATTATACGGATAACAAACGGTGGTTTTTGCACCTATAAATACACCTGCGGTGACTACAAAATTGCTGTATTCAAATTTAAGTGCAAGGTGGCTCTATGAACAAAGCTGGACTGCGCCAAAGTGAACAAAACCTATTTAAATTGTGTACGGATAATAAAACGTGGTTTTTGCACCTATAAATACACCTGCGTTGACTACAAAATTGCTGTATTCAAATGTAAGTGCAAGGTGGCTCTATGAACAAAAATGGGCCGCACCAAAGTAAAAAAAAAATCCTATTTGAATTGTATACGGATAATAAAAGGTGGTTTTTGCACCTATAAATACACCTGCAGTGACTAGAAAAGTTCTGTATCCTATTGTAAGTAAAAAATAGGTCTATGAACAAAGCTGAGCTGCGCCAAAGTGAAAAACACGTAATTGAATTGTGTACGGATAATAAAAGGTGGTTTTTGCACCTATAAATACACCTGCGGTGACTAGAAAAGTTCTGTATCCTATTGTAAGTAAAAAATGGGTCGTTGAACAAAGCTGGGCTGCGCCAAAGTGAAAAACACGTAATTAAATTGTGTACGGATAATAAAATGTGGTTTTTGCACCTATAAATACACCTGCGGTGACTAGAAAAGTTCTGTATCCTATTGTAAGAACAAAGTGGGTCTTTGAACAAAACTGAGCTGCGCCAAAGTGAAAAAAACCCTAATTAAATTGTGTACAGATAATAAAAGGTGAGTTTTGCACCTATCAAATACACCTGCAGTTACTAGAAAAGATCTGTATCCTAATATAAGTACAGGCTGCACAAAATACAAGCTAATATTTCACTAAAAACTGGCCAAATACTGTTAATAAAAACCCATTTTAATGCAGGGTCAAAGCAGAGTCTGGGCAGCACAATTATCCACTCTCCTTTCAAAAGCCTGCCTGCCTGCCAGCCTATCTGTCTGTGATCCCCCCCCCCCCCCACCTCCTCCTTCCCCTGCGGCTGTACAGCGCTAGATGCTCCTTTAAAATTCTCAGCCTAAGTAACTAAAAACCGAAAATCTCTAAAGTTCTAATGCTCATAGCTAAAAGCATAATTGTCTGTGTGAACAAAGAGAATAGTTTTTCTGAGCTGTTTTGAGAGAGACCGAGCACACGTCCTGCTCTTATGAGACACAGATACACACTGATCATGAACAGGAAGGGCTGTTCTATGTAAAACGAGGTCATGTGATTTTTCCAGCCAATCACAACCATACACATCCCAGTCATGACGTTGCACACCCAGCTCACCCTGCTCTATTCTCTAAGCTGATTTGCTGGCCGCCAAAATGACAGGAAGCGCCGAAAATGGCGCGATATTAATAGATTATGCACAGATTTTAACCTAAATTATCGCGTGATCGAAAAAATCCAATCAACATAAAAACCGTGCCAATTTCAACTTTGTCGATAATAATCGCTCAACACTACCACTATATGGTTACTGTATAGCAGTAATAGTAATCTTAATATAACAGTTTATATTCAGTAATAATACAATGGTTTTCTTCAGTGACTTTATGGTGGTGATATGTGGTAGGGATGTAGCTACATTATTTGGTCCTTGTATATTTTATTTATTGATGAAATTAATCTTAGTATATTCATTTGGTCGGTAACATTATGGTGTTATTAGTCACTATATGGAAGCCATGTGTGGTGGTATTATTTGGTCTTTGTATATTGTTGTTATTAGTAACATTGGTCTTGGTATATTGATTTTGATGAGTAACACTATGGTGGTCTGTGTTTGTTTTGGCCATGAGTTTCTGAAAACATGGTTATGTTCTGTTGTTCTGAGTTGGTGAGTCTGCTTTCTCCTCCGGCTTTTGGGGAAGATCTGTTGTCTGTTATTCCTGTTTTTTTGCAATGGCTTGACAGATGTATATTATGAACCCATATCCTGTTTAGAACTCACTCCTGAGGAAGCTGCACTGCAGCAATACGCGTGGAGTGGTCTCCCTTGTTCCATGCTGGCTCTCTGATTTATTGCCTTCTTTAACTGTGTTACCCTTGTGCCTGTCACACAAGTATATTTGACTGATGCCCTGTTATGCCATGAATATTGTTATATTGTATCATGCTTGATTTATAGGTTTTTATTTGTCTTTGTGGGGCTAAGTATTACATGTAGGATTTTGTAGGCACTTTATTACATTTGGGGTATTGCTAGCTGGAACTCTGATATACAGGTGACATAGTTATGTGGCTTGGGTTTTAAATATTTTTAGGGGGTTTTAGGTTTGTTGCCTGTATTTTATAAGTAATACAATTATAATGGTTGTGCAACTATTATACTTGCCCTCTTTTTCTTTTTTCTTCTATTCATGTGGTCTTTGGGCACTTAGTTAGCACCTATTTAATTTAATTAGGTGGTGCCCAACTCCCTTGCTTTAATTTTCAAGTATGGTGGTATTAGTCACCATATGGTAGTGATATGTGGCGACATTATTTAATCTTTGTGTACTGCTGTTATTGGTAATATTAGTATTGTTTTACTGGTTTGGTCAATAACATTATTGTGGCATTAGTTATTACATAATGAAGGCATACATTATTGATGTGGCCGTAATTTTTGGCCCTTGTACACGTACTTACCTGCAGAATAAAGATAACATTAAACTGTTCAATGCAAATAAGTACCAAAAGCTAAACCCAAAAACAAAAGTGCAATTATTATTATTTTTTTTTTTTAACTTCTCCATTCTTTGGGGTGGGTTGGGGGGACGGGATAACCTAGACGCTTTGAGTTTATGGTGTATGTCAGAAATATCTGACAAATTAAGATGTGGCTACTTCCCGTTTACTTACATAGCACCAATATATTCTATAGGGTTGCACAAAGATCGTCATCAGTCACATTGATCCCTCTCCTCTTTAGCGCTCACAATCTTATTTCTCTATCTCTCACACGTCTATTTACATTAAAGTCAGTTTTTAAGAAAGTCAATCAACTTACATGTGTGTCCATCAGCTTCAACCATGTCAGGGGAAGGTAATGTACAGATGTTGCAAAGATAAATTTGACATACAATGCAGCAAGGTACAGAAATTAATTTCAACTTTCTCAGTGCTTTCACAATGGCCTTCGTTGTTACCTAAGAACAGATAAAATGGAAAGCCGCCACCATCAGGTTAAACTTTGGTACATCCGTAGATGAAGGTAAGTTGAAAAAATATTTTAGCTTACCTCCAAATTTCCGCTGACTGTGGACCCTCCTTAGAATAAGCAGATTGTTGAACTCAGTTTGAGCCATGTATCAAGGAGCATCATATTATTAGCATCTGCAACTGAAGTTGAATTTTAATGGCCAGTTACCCAAAATACTTTTACTAAAATAAAGGGAAGGATTCATTTTTACAAGTTTCAAGCTGACTACGCTGTATATTTAAGTATTGACTTGGCAAATTAGATACATTGTGGATAAATGTTAATTTATGCTTAATTTATGCTTCTGGTAGCTAATAATTATACAACTGGCAGAATCACTAATCAAAAAGAATCTGGATGTACTTGTAGCTAATGTATGGAACAACAGTTTGCCATGCCAAGCTGCTGCTAAGGCCAGTATAATACATTCATGAAAAAAAATAAAAGAGACAAGGACTCAGGATAGCAAAATCTAATATAAGTGAGATCTCTTCTAGAGTATGCAGCTCAGTTCAAGTCACCAGGTTATAAAAGTATGCCTTGGCATCGGAAAAAAGTGCAGAGAAACAATAATAATCTTAATCTACAGTATATAGTGCCAACATATTCCACAGCACTTCACATTTTAGAGGGTATATGTACAGACAAAAAAAACAAACATTATACAGTAAAAAGCTACAGATCAGACACAAGGAGCAACATGTGTGAATATACCTTACCCGTTTTTAGTCAATTAGGATTACCAAAATTATTTATATTTGCCCAATTACAGAATAATGAGAGATAATTAATTTTTTAAGACATTTTTATTACTTCCTGCAAAGTCAAAAGTTTACATTATTTCATTAGTATTTGATAGCCTTGCACTTAACCCCTTTCCGACATTTAACGTACCCATACGTCAAGGTCAGGTAAGAGTTCCTGCAAATTGACATATGGGTACGTCATGGCGATCTTGCGAGCTCAAAAGTGGAACTCGCAAGATCGTGGCATGGAACCCGCGGTATATTAATGCTGGCATCATGCCGCATCCCCTACAGCTTGAGTGAGCTCCAGCCGTGGGGGATTAACCCTTCGATGTCACGACCTATCTTGATTGCAACATCGAAGCTGCAGGCAGCAGGAGTGAGCTTCTGCTGCCTGCGATCATCGCAGTGAGCGGTGCAGATGCGCTCACTGGTCACCTTATCCGACTCCCTGGATGCTTTGTGAAAACCATGAGGGTCGTTTGGGATGCGCGTTCAACCATGGACCGCCAATGCATTGTGGGCATGGTTTTGCCTTGACAACTGTGTGTTGATTCCTATGTATGAACGATTTGACGATGTTTAATACAATTTCACTCTGGGAAAAGTGGGAAAAAAAGTGTTAAAATAGTTTTCAAAAAGTGTAAAAAAGGAAAAACACAAACACAAAAATAAAATACAAAAAACAGATACACTGTTCCCTTTTTCCCTTTACAAATGCCAATAGCCCCAAAAAGATCAAAAATAATAAAGTTACCACCTATTTTGGTATCGCTGCGTGCGTAACAACCCACCCTATAAATATGTCATGTTAATTAACCCGTACTGTGAATGGCGGAAAAAAAAAAAAAAACAGTCACAGCATTGTGATTTTTGTTATCCCGAGAAGCACGTTAAAAATGTATAAATGGATAAAAAAGTCATAAAAAACCTGATAATCAACACCATAGTTGGTGCAAATTAAAACAACAGTTCATCCCCGCCAAAAAAGTTCCATTTCACAGCCTGTATTTGGAAAAATTGTAAAAGTTGTGGGCTCATCGAAGACAGTGATGCATATATATTTGTTTTACCCAATAAAAAAACAGTTTAAAAAAAAAAATTGTTGCCTCACATTATATTAAAAACTATATAATTGGGTATCGCCGTAATCGTCTCACACAACAGAGTGAAACTAAACTTGTCATGTATATTGCACGGTGGCGCTATTAATAATAAAAAATAAAAAACACTACTAGGATTGAACAGTATTTTCGTCCACCCTCCTTTCCAAAAAAAACAGATGTTTAAGCGATTATAAAGCTTATCCCCAAAAAGTATAACAATAAAACATCATTCAGCCGCTAAAAAAAAGTCCTACACAGCTCCATAAACATAAAAATAAAGAAATGTAATGGCTATCAGACGATGGGCAATGCAAAAACGGTTTTCTTTCTGATAAAAATGTTTTTATTGTGTAAAAAGCTGAGTAAACATTTTAAAAAAATTTATACAAAATTTGGTTATAGCTGTAATTGTGTCAACCTGCTGAGTAAATAGCATGTTCATTTATACCCGCACAGTATTAATAAAATTAAAATACACTACAAGATTGCTGTATTTTGTTCAAAATGCCTCACATAAACCTTAATAAAAAGTGATCAAAGCATCATATGCACCCCATAATGGTACCAATAAAAATATCAACTCATCTCGCAAAAAAACAAGCCTATAATCAGCTCCGTATACAGAAAAAGAAAATAGTTATTAGTGTTGAGCGATTTTTATCGACAAAGTTGAAATCGGCAAGGTTTTTATGGTGAACTAAATTTCCAGCATCATGCGATAAGATTAAGGTTTAAAATCTGTGCATCATCTATTAAGATCGCATCTTTTTCGGCTGCTGCCTGTAATTTTGGCGTGCCAGCAAATGGAGATTCAGAAAGAGCGGGTGAGATGTGTGGTGCGACGTCATGTCTGGGATGTGTATGGTTGCGATTGGCTGGAAATAATCACATGACTGGTTTTACATAGAACAAGACGTTTCTGTTTCCAGCGCAGGGCTCTTCTCAGCGTATCATAGGATTATGGACATGCGTTTTTGCCTGTGGCCAAACAGCATCAGCGAAATTAGTCTATTTTCTGCACAGAGAAACTCTACTATTACCTTGTCCTTCCAATTTTCGTTAGATAGTGGATTTGAACATTTTATGTAGTTAGACTAGAGTTTTTAAAGCAGAATCTACACTGTAAATTCACGGCGTGTGCGGAGAGGGGGGGGGCGGCGCCGCGGGCGACACAGACAGCTCTATCTTAAAGATACACTGGATAAAGTTCACCAGACTTAGTGTAGACATTTTAGTGGAATATCTTTATTATTAACATATATATGTTCCCATGGATATTGGGCTGCCTGAACTTATATTGGATAACATCATTCTAGTAAACTGCAGGTCTCTTTGTTAGCTGCAAAACTCAACTTTTATTTTCAGTATCATTCAGATAGGTGTTCTCAATTTTACCAATTACACCTGTGACTGTTGTATATCCAACTTGCACTTAATTCACAAACCAGCAATCATTGTAGTCAGCACAGGTTGTTTGTTGCCAAAAATAACCGTGTATCGCTTTCATACGAAAACATCACAGTTAGTGTTTTTTGACTTTTTGCACCCGCACTGTTCATTGAGCAGCATCTACGTAATTCTCTAAACAGCAATTCTATATTCACAACAGGTGAATTGAAGGTGACAAAAAATTACGTTTATTATATCAAATAACATAACAGTACGTGTTTTTTGAATTTTGCGCAAACCCAGCTCACTGTTCTTTGACCAGCATCTACAGTAAAGTCTTAAAACAGCAATTCTTATTCACCACAGGTGAATTGAAAGGTGCTAAAAAAATACCGTTTATTATATCATGAAAACATAACATTTTAACGTGAATTTTTTGACTTTTGCGCACCTAGCATGTTCATTGAGCAGCATCTATCGTAATTCTTAAAAACAGCATCTATATTCAGACCTGACAGGGTGAAATGGAAAGGTGCAAATAATACGTTTATTATGATCAATATTATCGAGTACGTGTTTTTTGGACTTTTGCGCTCCCAGCACTGTTCATTGACGCAGCATCTACGTAAATCTTAAAACAGATTTCTATACTTCACACAGGTGAATTGAAAGTGCAAAACAATTCCGTTTAATTATATCAAAACATAACAGTTACGTGTTTTTTTTGACTTGTGCGCACACCCCAGCATGTTCATTGACGCAGCATCCACGGTAAATCTTTAAAAACAGCAATTTCTATTTCACCACAGGAGTGAATTGAGAAAACGGTGCAAAATACCGTTTATTAGATCAAAACATAAACAGTTAGTGTTTTGTGACTTTTGAGCACCCAGCACTGTTCATTGAAGCGCATCTACGTAAGTCTTTAAAACAGCTAATTCTATATTTCACCACAGGTGAATTGAAAGGTGCAAAAAATACAGTTATTATATTCAAATACTTAACAGTCGTGTTTTTGCGTATTTTGCGCACCCAGCACTGATCATTCTATTGACGCGCAGCACTCTACGTATTAATCTTTAAACAGCAATTCTTTATCTCACCACAGAGTTGAAGTGAAAGGGTGCAAAATATACCGATTTATTATATCAAACATAACAGTTACGTGTTTTTTGACTTTTTGCGCACACTGCACTGTCATTGAAGCGCCTCTACGTTAATCTTAAAAACAGATTTCTTATATTCACACATGTGAATTGAAATGTGCAAAAAATAACTATTATGATCTCAAAACATAACAGTTACGTGTTTTTTGACTTTTGCGCACCCAGCACGTTCATTGTCGCTAGGATTCTAAGTAAAATCTTTAATTACAGCAATTCTATATTTACCACAGGTGAATTGAAAGGTGCAAAAAATACCGTTTATTATATCAAAACATAACAGTTACGTGTTTTTTGACTTTTGCGCACCCAGCACTGTTCATTGACGCAGCATCTACGTAAATCTTAAAACAGCAATTCTATATTCACCACAGGTGAATTGAAAGGTGCAAAAAATACCGTTTATTATATCAAAACATAACAGTTACGTGTTTTTTTGACTTTTGCGCACCCAGCACTGTTCATTGACGCAGCATCTACGTAAATCTTAAAACAGCAATTCTATATTCACCACAGGTGAATTGAAAGTGCAAAAAATACCGTTTATTATACCAAAACATAACAGACGTGTTTTTTGGACTTTTGCCCAGTCCAGATTTGTTGATAGACACCTTGCAGTTAAATTTGAATCCAGCAATTTTGTTTTGATTAGAGGGATTTGAGAATAGCTGTGATTTGCCGTCTTTAATAAGAGACTTTCCAAAACTATTCCATACCTTCTCAAATTTTTATTTCTGAACATGGAGCGAAATGCAGGTGGTAAGCGAGCAAAGAGGGGGGTAGCACATGGAGGTAGAGGTACGAGAGAAGGTGCTCCTTCCAGTGCTGGCGACAACACGCATGCCAGCGGATCGTCAGTTGCAGGACCGTCAGGCCTGTCATCGCTGGGTCAGGGCCCTGTGAATCTAAGTAACGAACATCGTCGCCAATCTGTCCTTCAGTGGTTAATGCAACCTGCATCTAGCAGTCTTACCTCCTCGTCCTTCGCAGTCACGGACACAAATGTCGTCATCAGCTCATCAGCATCCCGTCCAACATGAAGCAGCCCAAATGTCAACTCGTGTACCCACCACTGTAAATAATCCATTGTCTGAAGACCTCTTGATGACAAAATGCGGTTGGGGTCAGAAGGCATGTTAAAAGATCAAGAGGATGATTTAGTCTGCTCTGACGCCCAGTTACTGATGCCATCAGAGGAGGTGAAGGAAGCCGGTCAATCGGCAAAAATCCCGGGCGGTCGGCAACGCCTTGCAGTGCCCCTTGCTTGTAGCCCGCAGCTTCTGGATGCAGAAAGTCAGGACGACCAAGTCACCTGTGTTGATGATGATATGAACGACATTGCGGATCCATCCTGGTCTTTTCCGTAGAATTTGCTTGTGAGCGCTTCATCAGTGGCGGGAGAAGATGATGGGTAGTAACAATACGGGTCCCGCCACAAAAAAGGGAGAGGGCGGTCGCAGAAGTCCGTTGAAAAGAATCCGCCAGCACGGACCATCGCAACCCCGCTACTCGCTTATCGCCGTGAAAAGGTCCCCAGGACCTCTCAAGCGGCCTTCTTTGAGCAAGCCCTCTGATTCACCAGCGATGTCCATAATGCCTGCCTTTGCCGTAAAACCGCATAAGAATAGGCAAGAACCCTTATTGTTTAATCACCACATCATGTTCTAGTCACGTGCAGCGAAAGCAAGAGTTGAAAAGGAGAAGCGAGGTAACACCTTGGCCAAAAAAAGCCATACCGACGCCCGGGCCTCCACCACTGGTCAACATCCCTCTGTCTCCGACACCACCTCCTCCGCCACCACCAACGTTCTCAGCTGCCCATTCTCTCAGAGTCATGATCAGGGATCAGCCTCCGCTCAGCCTCCCCCGTCGCCCGAGTACCACCAGCACCACCAGAAACCCAACCTAACCCCTACTCTACCGCCCAGTTTACGACCTCACGCTCGAGTCGGCCAGACTAGGCAGCCAGCCTTCTTGCTTCCAGTTTGGGAGCAGAAGAAACACTTTAACCCAAACCATCCCAAAGCCAAAAGCCTGAATGTCGGCATTGCCAGGCTTTTGGCCTTGGAAATGTTGCCTTTTCCGTCTGGTGGAACACAATGGGTTCCGCCACGTCATGGCCCTCGCCTGCCCCCAATACCAGATGCCGAGCAGGCATTTCTTTGCCAGAAAAGCCGTCCCTGCCCTGGCCAGCCACGTTGTCATCTAAAATTTCAAGCGCGTTGTCTGCATCTGTGTCCGGAAAAGTCCATCTCACCACCGACACATGGACTAGTAAGCACGGCCAAGGCCGCTATATCTCTGTGACAGCTCACTGGGTGAGCTGGGTGGATGTCTCTGGTGGTGACGGTGGCTCTCAGGCTCGGCGCACTCTCTTCAAAACCGCAGGGATGGTGCAGGGCTCTTTCCCCCAAGGTCCTCTGGTGGCATCACGTGCCCAGAGACACCAGGCCGTGTTGAAATTAATCTGCCTTGGAGACCGTCCACACACAGGTCAGGAGCTGTGGACGGCTCTAAGCAACGAGACCGAGCGCTGGCTGGGTGACAAGAACCTGTGCCAGGCAAGGTGGTGTGCGATAACGGGCGAAATCTGCTGGCCGCCCTTAAGATACGTAGGCTGGAGCACATCCCTTGCCTGGCACATGTCATGAACCTTGTCGTCCAGGGGTCTGGGTCTGGACTGCCTGCTGAAGAAGGCTCGAGGTCTGAGTTCGCACTTCCTCCGTTCGCACCCTGCTTCGTCCCGCCTGGCTGCGTTGCAGCGTCAGCTCGGACTCCCCGTCAACCGTCTCATTGTTGACGTGGCAACACGCTTGAATTCAACCCTCCACAAGCTCCAGCGATTGTGGCAGCAGCGCAATGCCATTACCAGTACGAAGTGACACATGGCCTGACAAGCAGCGGTACGACCTCGGGTGTGGTTGAACCACCGAGAGTGGAGGCAGTGAAAGAGCTCTGCACCATCCTTGCCAGTTTTGAAGAAGCCACCAAAATGGTCAGTGCGGACAATGCCCTTGTCAGCATGAGCATTGTGGTGATCTTAGTTCTGGAACGATCGTTGGACACTCTGAAACAACAGGTCCCGCCAGCGACGGAGGAGGAGACGGACACAGATGCGGACACGGAGCCTTTCTCTCCGTCAAATCCACCAGGCACGACAGATTCACAATTTCATCGGTCTTCATTAGTCAGTGGTTCGGGGTCCAGAGCTAGTGCAAGGGTGCGCATCATCTCTCATGGTGCATGATCTCAGGCAAGATCAGGGCTGTGTTGAAGCTGTGCCGAGGCAGCGGAGGAGGAGGAGGTATTCCTAGACACCGAAGGGTTACCGACGTCCCTGCCTTGGGAAAGAGGTTGGGGCGAATTTTAGCGAGGAGGAAGGAAAGAAATCATTTTTCTATGCCCCCGACCCCAAAGG